>JAWPHD010026019.1:0-14490 GCA_037043455.1 Cyrtodaria siliqua | reverse complement strand
ATATATTCCGTTTCTACACATATATTCCGTTTCTTATGCATATATATTCCGTTCTTTCGCATATATATCAGTTTAACGATATATATTCAGTTCTTACGCATATATATTCAGTTCTTACGCATATATAATCGTTCTTACACTTATATATTCCGATCTTACACGTATTTATTCCGTTCTTACATATATATATTCCGTTCTTACACATATCTATTCCGTTCTTACACATATATATTCCGTTCTTACGCATATATATTCAGTTCTTACGCATATATATTCCGTTCTTACGCATATATATTCAGTTCTTACACATATATATTCCGTTCTTACAAATATATATTCCGTTCTTACACATATATATTCCGTTCTTACACGTATTTAATCCGTTCATACAAATATATATATTCCGTTCTTACACATATCTATTCCGTTCTTACACATATATATTCCGTTCTTACACATATATATTCAGTTCTTACACATATATATTCACTTCTTACACATATATTATTCAGTTCTAACACATATATATTCAGTTCTTACACATATATACAAAATATATTCCGTTTTACACATATATATTCCGTTCTAAACGTACATATTCCGTTCTTACACATATAAATTCTGTTCTTATACATATATATTCCGTTCTTACGCATATATATTCAGTCTTACGCATATATATTCAGTTTTTAACACATATATATTCCGTTCTTACAAATATATATTCAGTTCTTACACATATATATTCAGTTCTTACACATATATATTCAGTTCTTACACATATATATTCCGTTCTTACACCTATATATTCCGTACTTACACGTATATATTCCGTTTTTACACATATATATTCCGTCTTACACATATCTATTCCATTCTTACACATATATATTCAGTTCTTACACATATATCAGTTCTTTACACATATATATTCAGTTCTTACGCATATATATTCAGTTCTTACACATATATATTCCGTTCTCACGCCTATATATCAATTCTTACGCATATATATTCATTTCTTACACATATATGTTCAGTCTTACGCATATATATTCAGTTTTACGCATATATATTCCTTTCTTACACATATATATCCGTTCTTACACTAGACATTTATATTTTACTCTCGTACACATTTATATTCCGTTCTCACACATATATATTTAGGTCTTACAGATATATATTTAGTTCTTACGCATATATATTCAGTCTACGCATAGATATTCACTTCTTACCGCATATATATTCATATCTTTACACATATATGTTCAGTTCTTACACATAATATGCCGTTCTCACACGTGCATATTCCGTTCTTACACATATATATTCCGTTCTTACACATATATATTCCGTTATTACACATATATATTCAGTTCTTACACATATATATTCAGTTCTTTCACATATATATTCAGTTCTTACACATATATATTCAGTTCTTACATATATATACTAGGTTGTTACATGTACATATTCCGTTCTTACACATATATATTCCGTTCTTACTCACATAGTTTTCCGTTCTACGCATATATATTCAGTTCTTACAAATATATATTCAGTTCTTACACATATATATTCAGTTCTTACAATATATATTCAGTTCTTACACATATATATTCAGTTCTTACGCATATATTCAGTTCTTACACATATATATTCCGTACTTACACAGATTTATTCCGTCTTACACGTATATAATTCCGTTCCTACACATATATATTCCGTTCTTACACGTACATATTCCGTTCCTACACATATATATTCCGTTCTTACGCATAAATATTCAGTTCTTACGCATAGTATATTCCAGTTCTTACGATATAATTCATTTATTATCTCAGTATTACACATTATATTCTGTTCTTACACTATATATTCAGTTCTTACACATATATATTCAGTTCTTACACATATATATTCCATTCTCAACATATTTATATCGTTCTACACATATATATTCCGTTCTTACACATATATATTCCGTTATTACACATATATCTTCAGGTTCTTGCGCATATATATACCGTTCTTACACATATATATTCCGTTCTTACGCATAAATATTCAGTTCTTTCTCATATATATTCATTTCTTACACATATATGTTTAGTTCTTACGCATATATATTCAGTTTTTACGCATATATATTCAGTTTCTTACGCATATATATTCAGTTCTTAATACATATATATTCAGTTTATTACACATATATATATTCCGTTCTTACACATTATTATTCCGTACTAACACATATATATTCCGTTCTTACACATATATATTCCGTTCTTACACATATATATTCGAGTTCTTACACAGTGATATTCCGTTCTTACACATATATACACATATATATTCCGTTCTTACACATATATATTCAGTTCTTACACGTACATATTCCGTTCTTACACATATATATTCCGTTCTTACACATATATATTCCGTTCTTACGCAATATATATTCAATTCTTACGCATATAGTATTCAGTTCTTTACACATATATATTCAGTTCTTACACATATATATTCAGTTCTTTCACTTATATATTCCGTTCTTACACATTTTTATTCCGTTCTTACACATATATATTCCGTTCTTACACGTACATATTCCGTTCTTACACATATATATTCCGTTCTTACACATATATATTCCGTTCTTACGCATATATATTCAGTTCTTACGCATATATATACAGTTCTTTACCACATACATATTCAGTTTCTTACAAATATATATTCAGTTCTTATACATATATATTCAGTTTCTTGAACATATATATTCAGTTCTTACACATATATTTTCCGTTCTTACACATATATATTCCGTTCTTACACATATATATTCCATTCTCAAACATATTTATATCGTTCTTACACATATATATTCCGTTCTTACACATATATATTCCGTTCTTACACATATATATTCAGTTCTTACGCCTATATATACCGTTCTTACACATATATATTCCGTTCTTACGCATAAATATTCAGTTCTTACTCATATATATTCATTTCTTACACATATATGTTTAGTTCTTACGCATATATATTCAGTTTTACGCATATATATTCAGTTCTTACGCATATATATTCAGTTCTTATACATATATATTCAGTTATTACACATATATATTCCGTTCTTACACATATTAGTTCAGTTCTTACACGTACATATTCCGTTCTTACACATATATATTCCGTTCTTACACATATATATTCCGTTCTTACGCATTTATATTCAATTCTTACGCATAATATATTCAGTTCTTACACATATATATTCAGTTCTTACACATATATATTCAGTTCTTTCACTTATATATTCCGTTCTTACACATTTTTATTCCGTTCTTACACATATATATTCCGTTCTTACACATATATATTCAGTTCTTACACATATATATTCACTTCTTGCACAGATATATTCAGTTCTTACACAAATATATATTCCGTTCTTACACGTACATATTCGTTCTAACACATATATATTCCGTTCTTACACATATATATTCCGTTCTTACGAATATATATTCAGTTCTTACGCATATATATTCAGTTCTTACACATATTATTCAGTACTTACAGACATATATTCAGTTCTTACGCATATATATTCAGTTCTTAAGCATATATATTCATTTCTTACACATATATGTTCAGTTCTTACACATATATATTCAGTTCTTACACGTACATATTCCGTTCTTACACATATATATTCATTCTTACACATATATATTCCGTTCTTACACATATATATTCAGTTCTTACGCATATATATTCACTTCTTACACATATATACTCCAGTTATTACACATATATATTCCGTTCTTACACATATATACACATATATATTCCGTCTTACACATATATATTCCGTTCTTACATGTACATATTCCGTTCTTACACATATATATTCCGTTCTTACACATATATATTCCGTTCTTACGCATATATATTCAGTTCTTACGCATATATATACAGTTCTTACACATATATATTCAGTTTCTTACAAATATATATTCAGTTCTTACACATATATATTCAGGTTCTTGAACATATATATTCAGTTCTTACACATATATTTTCCGTTCTTACACATATATATTCCGTTCTTACACGTATATATTCCGTTCTTACATATAAATATTCCATTCTTACACATATATATTCAGTTCTTACGCACATATATTCCTTTCTTACACATATATATTCCGTTCTTACGCATATATATTCAGTTCTTACGCATATATATTCATTTCTTACACTATATATTCAGTTCTTACACATATATATTCCGTTCTTACACATATTATTCGTTCTTATTCATATATATTCCGTTCTTACACATATATATTCAGTTCTTACACATATATATTCAGTTCTTACACATATATATTCCGTTCTTACACATATATTCAGTTCTTACAAATATATATTCAGGTCATACGGATATATATTCCGTTCTTACGCATATATATTCAGTTCTTACGCATATATATTCATTTCTTACACATATATGTTCAGTTCTTACACATATATATTCAGTTCTTACACATATATATTCCGTTCTACAAATATATATTCAGTTCTTACACATATATATTCAGTTCTTACGCATATATATTCAGTTCTTACGCATATATATTCAGTTCTTACGCATATATATCATTTCTTACACATATATATTCAGTTCTTTCACTTATATATTCAGTTCTTACACATATTTATTCCGTTCTTACACATATATATTCCTTTCTTACAAATATATATTCAATTCTTACACATATATAATCAGTACATTACACATCTATATTCCGTTTCTTACACGTACATATTCAGTTCTTACGCATATATATTCATTTCTTACACATATATATTCAGTTCTTTCACTTATATATTCAGTTCTTACACATATTTATTCCGTTCTTACACATATATATTCCGTTCTTACAAATATATATTCAATTCTTACACATATATATTAAGTTCTTACACATCTATATCCGTTCTTACACGTACATATTCTGTTCTTACACATATATGTTCCGTTCTTTTACATATATATTCCGTTCTTATACATATATATTAAGTTCTTACACATATATATTCCATTCTTACACATATTTATTCCGTTCTTACACATATAAATTCCGTTCTTACGCATATATATTCAGTACTTAGGCATATATATTCCGTTCTTACTCATATATATTCAGTTGTTACACATAGATATTCACTTCTTACACATATATATTTCGTTCTTACAAATATATATTCCGTTCTTACACGTACATATTCCGTTCTTACACATATATATTCAGTTCTTACGCATATATATTCCGTTCTTACACATATATATTCCGTTCTTACACATATATATTCCGTTCTTACACATATATATTCCGTTCTTACACATATATATTCACTTCTTACACATATACATTCAGTTCTTACACATATGTATTCCTTTCTTACACATATATACACATATATATTCCGTCTTACACATATATATTCAGTTCTTACACGTACATATTCCGTTCATACACATATATATCCGTTCTTACACATATATATTCCGTTATTACGCATATATATTCCGTTCTTACACATATATATTAAGTTCTTACAGATATATATTCAGTTTCTTACAATATGTATTCAGTTCTTACACATATATATTCAGTTCTTACACATATATTTTCCGTTCTTACACATATATATTCCGTTCTTACACGAATATATTCCGTTCTTACACATATATATTCCGTTCTTACACATGTATATTCAGTTCTTACAGACATGTATTCAGTTCTTACGCATATATATTCAGTTCTTACGCATATATATTCATTTCTTACACATATATTTTCAGTTCTTACACATATATGTTCCGTTCTTACACGTACATATTCCGTTCTTACACATTATATTCCGTTCTTACACATATATATTCCGTTCTTACACATATATATTCAGTTCTTACGCATATATATTCACTTCTTACACATATATATTCAGTTTCTTACCAATATATATTCAGTTCTTACACATATATATTCAGTCTTGAACATATAGATATATAGTTCTTACACATATATATTCCGTTCTTACACATATATATTTCGTTCTTACACGTATATATTCCGTTCTTACACATAAATATTCCGTTCTTACACATATATATTCAGTCTTACGCACATATATTCCGTTCTTACACATATATATTCCGTTCTTACGCATATATATTCAGTTCTTACACATATATATTCCGTTCTTACACATATTTATTCCGTTCTTACTCATATATATTCCGTTCTTACACATATATATTCAGTTCTTACACATATATATTCAGTTCTTACACATATATATTCCGTTCTTACACGTATATTCAGTTCTTACAGATATATATTCAGTTCTTACGCATATATATTTAGTTCTTACGCATATATATTCCAGTTCTTACGCATATATATTCATTTCTTAAACATATATGTTCAGTTCTTACACATATACATTCAGTGCTGACACTCATATATATTCCGATCTTACACATATATATTCAGTCTTACAGATATATATTCAGTTCTTACGCATATATATTCAGTTCTTACGCATATATATTCATTTCTTACACATATATGTTCAGTTTTACACATATATATTCAGTTCTTACACATATATATTCCGTTCTTACACGTACATATTCCATTCTTACACATATATATTCCGGTCTTTTACATATATATTCCGTTCTTACACATATATATTAAGTTCTTACACATATATATTCCATTCATACACATATTTTATTCCGTTCTTTACACATAGATATTCCGTTCTTACACATATATATTCCTTTCTTACGCATATATATTCAGTTCTAGGCATATATATTCCGTTCTTACGCATATATATTCACTTCTTACACATATATATTCAGTTCATACACATATGTATTCCTTTCTAACACCTATATACACATATATATTCCGTTCTTACACATATATTCCGTTCTTATGCATATATATTCCGTTCTTTCGCATATATATTCAGTTTAACGAATATATATTCAGTGACTTACGCATATATATTCAGTTCTTACGCATATATAATCCGTTCTTACACTTATATATTCCGATCTTACACGTATTTATTCCGTTCTTACATATATATATTCCGTTCTTACACATATCTATTCCGTTCTTACACATATATATTCCGTTCTTACGCATATATTATTCAGTTCTTACGCATATATATTCCGTTCTTACGCATATATATTCAGTTCTTACACATATATATTCCGTTCTTACAAATATATATTCCGTTCTTACACATATATATTCCGTTCTTACACGTATTATTCCGTTCATACAAATATATATATTCCGTTCTTACACATATCTATCCGGTCTTACACATATATATTCCGTTCTTACACATATATATTCAGTTCTTACACATATATATTCACTTCTTACACATATGTATTCAGTTCTTACACATATATATTCAGTCTTACACATATATACAAAAATATATCCGTTTTACACATATATATTCCGTTCTAACACGTACATATTCTCGTTCTTACACATATAAATTCTGTTCTATACATATATATTCCGTTCTTACGCTATATATTCAGTTCTTACGCATATATTTTCAGTTCTTTCTTACACATATATATTCCGTTCTTACAAATATATATTCAGTTCTTACACATATATATTCAGTTCTTACACATATATATTCAGTTCTTACACATATATATTCCGTTCTTACACATATATATTCCGTACTTACACGTATATATTTCGTTTTTACACATATATATTCCGTTCTTACACATATCTATTCCATTCTTACACATATATATTCAGTTCTTACACATATATTCAGTTCTTACACATATATATTCAGTTCTTACGCATATATATTCAGTTCTTACACATATATATTCCGTTCTCACGCCTATATATTCTATTCTTACGCATATATATTGATTTCTTACACATATATGTTCAGTCTTACGCATATATATTCAGTTTTACGCATATATATTCCGTTCTTACACATATATATTCCGTTCTTACACATATATATTTACTTCTTACACATTTATATTCCGTTCTCACTCATATATATTTAGGTCTTACAGATATATATTTAGTTCTTACGCATATATATTCAGTTCTTACGCATATATATTCACTTCTTACGCATATATATTCATTTCTTACACATATATGTTCAGTTCTTACACATATATATGCCGTTCTCACACGTGCATATTCCGTTGTTACACATATATATTCCGTTCTTACACATATATATTCCGTTATTACACATATATATTCAGTTCTTACACATATATATTCAGTTCTTTCACATATATATTCAGTTCTTACACATATATATTCAGTTCTTACACATATATACTAGGTTGTTACATGTACATATTCCGTTCTTACACATATATATTCCGTTCTTACACATATGTTTTCCGTTCTTACGCATATATATTCAGTTCTTACAAATATATATTCAGTTCTTACACATATATATTCAGTTCTTACAAATATATATTCAGTTCTTACACATATATATTCAGTTCTTACGCATATATATTCAGTTCTTACACATATATATTCAGTTCTTACTCATATATATTCCGTTCTTACACATATATATTCCGTACTTACACAGATATATTCCGTTCTTACACGTATATATTCCGTTCCTACACATATATATATATGTAAACTTTATTAGTACAAAAGACCAAATGGCCTATCAGTATACAATACAAAACACATCATATTTATAATTTAACAGTCAATGGCTTGCTGGCATTCCTTTTACCAGTATATGTAATATATTTATTATTGTCCATCTGATGAATACACATTTGTTATTTTATAATCAAATATATAGATAGTTTATTAATATAAAAAGCCATAGGCCTATCAGTATACATCTACTAACTTAATTAACAAAATGATAACAATAATTATAATAATAATAGATGTCCCAGTGCATTACAACTACTCAAAACTATTTAACCTCATACAATGAGGTTAAAATCTAGGTAACATTCCTAGTCAATATTACATGGAAATATACAATTCGTTTTTATTTTTGCCTTAATCATGACACATGAAGTTAAGATCTTGCCGAAACGAAATGCAAGAAATTGGATGTGTAGATTAACGCATGAACAATACATCATTTATGTTAACACAATAAAATAAAATAAATAGATAAATAAATAAGTAAGCAAACAAAATGTTGGACTTATAGAAAAACATATACTTCCTAATCTCAATCAAATTAATCAAAAGTGACTTTTAAAATTATTATGAAATCTTATTCTGTCCTAATTCAAATAGAACATACTATTTCTCTTCAAGAATGCTTTGTATGTATAGTTCGAAATATTTCTTATTGTTTTAACATTTTCATTTTTCATTAATTCTATAAATTTTGGTATATTCGGGCGTTTCCAATAGTAAGCTTTAATATATTGTACCCTAAGATCAGAATAAAGGGGACATTCGAGTAAAATATGAAACTCGTCTTCTAGAGTGTTACATAATTGGCATTTTCTTTCATTTAATGGAGTCTTATTTGGTTTATGCCAACGGCCTGTCTCGATTTCTAACCTGTGAGATGACACTCTTAATCTTGTTAATGCAAAGCGAAACTTGTTTATTGTAATTTTGTCTAAATATCTTTTAAAGTCAAACTCAGAGAAAAGTTTATAGCTTCTAGCTCTAGTAGAGTTTTCAATTTGTTCGGACCAGTTTTGTGTAAAACAATCTTTTAGCCTTTGCTTAAATAAACTTATAAACACATTTACATTTTCTACACCTTGGTTTAACCAAACATGATAGAAACCCAAATTTTCTAACATATTTTTTATATTTGTTGCCCATGATGATTTATTTGGATTGTTCTGCATATCAGCTAACATCATATTGTACGTAAGTTTTACATATTTAGAATCACTGCATCTCAGAACCTTAAACCAATATTTTATCATTGAAACAAATCTGTGTTGCCTCATAGACATTCTACCAAGCTCACCGTAAATAAAATTATTTTGGGTTTGGATTTTAACACCTAACAACTTTTTGCAAAATTTTAAATGTACCCGTTCAATTTGATCAGCTTGTATATATCCCCAGACTTCTGAACCATAACATAATATAGGCGATACAAGTTTATCAAATAAGTCTAGTGTGTGACTTACTGATATATCTGTAAATTTATATAGATAACTGTTAAGTTTAAAAATTGCTTTTAGCGCCTGTCCTGATAATGTATCGCATGAATCAGAAAAGGACCCACCAGTGGTAAAAACTATTCCGAGATAGCTGAACTTATTTACTATTTCTAATTCTAAATTATCATACTTAAAGCTAACACCTAATCTGTTCCTTCCACCTTTCTTAAAAATAGCAATTTTAGATTTATTTACATTAACTGTTAGACACCATTTGTCACAATAATCTTTAAGTATTTCTAAACCATCCTGTAATCCCTTCTCGGATTCTGAAAATAAAATTATATCATCTGCATATAACAACAATAATAATTTAAGTATCCCTACATCTACACCTTGAAAACCCTTTAAACTCAACGTGTCTTCTAGATCATTAACGTACATAGAAAACAAAAAAGGTGAGAGACACTCACCCTGAGCTACTCCGAATGTACATGAGAAATCTTCACTAAGTTGTTGATTGTATTTAACTCTTGATTTGACATTACTATACATGGATTTAATGACATTTAGTATTTTTCCCCTAACACCGTATTTAATTAGTTTATACCAGACGATATCCCTAACAACGTAATCAGAAGCCTTTTTAAAATCAATAAATGCTACGTACAGTTTTTTATTATCATTTAAAATGTGATTTATAACACCATGTAGAATAAATATATTGTCTACTGTCCCCATGTTCTTTCTAAAACCCGCTTGCGCCTCAACATAAATATGATAATCCTCTGCCCATTTATTCAATCTGTTATTTAGTATTCGTGTAAAGAGTTTATCAAAATGGCTAAATAACGTTATTCCCCGATAGTTTTCCACCTCATTTACATTACCCTTTTTGTGTAATGGTACAATATATCCCTCTGTCCATTTTTCCGGAAAGTATTCCAAATCGTAAATTTTATTAAACAGTTCAAATAAATAACCAATTATATAATCAATTCCATATTTAAAAAACTCGTTTATTATAAAATCTGGGCCGCCGGATCGACCGCAGCGCAATTCTCTGCATGCCTTTTTTATTTCCTCGAGCGAGATTTCATTGTTCAGTTCAGAAAACATAACCTGTAATTCGCCGTTTAGGTACCGTTCGTTAAACTCTAAAACATCTTCGTCAGGTTGAAAGAAAACAGAATCATGATCATTTATTGATTTAAAATAAACAGCAAAGTTTGTAGCTGTTAATTTAGTTGAAGATTTACTAGTCGTAAGATTTTTTAGTAATTTCCAATATTCTTTGGCATTTTGAAATCACATTTTTTCTAATTTAAGTGTTGTTCCTTTATCATAATTATGTTTTTTATTTCTTATTAAATTTTTATATTCTGTCCTGGCCTGTGTCATGTGCTTTCTATTACTTTCTGATTTGTCTTTCCTATAGTAATTTAATTTCTCATAAAACAGATTTTGTTTTTCTTTACAAGTACCATCAAACCATGGCTTCGCATGCTTTCTGCTAGTGTTTCTATCACTGCTTAATTTTTTTTTAAACAACGGGCTACAAATATTATCGATGTAATTATAGAAACAATCAATATTGTTATCAACTTCATCATGGTTAAGTACTGATGATATATTTACAGTTATACTATCTAATTTCTGTTTATTACTATCGCTTTTAAGCATGTCTGAGTATATATCCGCTTTATCAGTATTCCATTTATAATGATAATTAGTATATTCTAAATTGTCATCCATTTCATAATTCTTTTCTGAATCTGATGAGAGCATATTTCCTAATGAAAAATGTAAAACACAATGATCTGACAAAATATTTGGTTCATCAATTATAAATTTTGTTAAATAGTTCATTAAATATGGACGGCATAACACATAATCCACTACACTACATCCAGCATTTTTAACACATGTATATTTACCAATTCCTCTGTCTTCCCCTACTCTCCCATTCATAATTCTAAAACCGGTAAGTTTACACAAATTTAAAAGTTCAGTACCATATTCATTTCTATGACTATCTTGTGAAGACCTAAACATAATATCGTCTGGAACGTAATCGTCAGGTAACAAATTGTGATTTAAATACTCATTTTCAACATAATCACACACATTACTAACCCTGGCATTTAAATCTCCTGCAATAATAATGTTACAAGCATTATTGTATTTATTTTCTATAAAAAGAATATCGTCCGCTATGAGCTCAAAAATATTTTGCTCAACAAAAGGTTCCCGGCTGCTACCAACTGGTATATTATAGCATAAACATAAAAATACATCATCAATTAAACCAAACACATTTCCTTTTAATTTAATCCATAGTAAACAATCATTTACTGATTTAACAAAAATATCGTCACTCACATATTTATTAGCAACATAAGCAACAAGCCCACCACTGTCCCTACGAGCATTCTTATATTTATCTTTTCTATTTAAAACAAAACAGGTAAAACCGTCAACTTCATAATTCAATATAGGATTTCCCCATGTCTCACAAAATAATAAAATGTCATGTGTTTTAAACAAAGCAATAAGTTCGTCGGATTGTAATTTATTATAGTTTTTTCCAATTAGTCCTTGAACATTTAGTAAACAAAACTTGACAGAGTTAATATCGATTAACCTGGTATTTCCCTACAGCTGAGTTGATTCACTTGCAGGTGTATTGTCACGATTGATCTCTGACCGGCTGTCACTCTGATTTTCCCGTGTTGGGCTAATAATAGATCTTGATCTGCTTTTTCGCACATGTGTGTCTGTTTTTACGTCCTTCTTGTGCAATAATTTTGCATCGTTTTCTTGTTTTTGTTAGTGTTCTGCTTAACACTGGACTTTTTAGCCTGAGGGATGGATTGACTTAATACGGCCGCATATATACACATATATATTCCGTTCTTACAGGTATATATTCCGTTCCTACACATATATATTCCGTTCTTACTCATATATATTCAGTTCTTACGCATATATATTCAGTTCTTACGCATATATATTCAGTTCTTACGCATATATATATTCAGTTCTTACGCATATATATTCAGTTCTTACACATATATATTCAGTTCTTACACATATATATTCAGTTCTTACACATATATATTCAGTTCTTACACATATATATTCCATTCTCAAACATATCTATATCGTTCTTACACATATATTCCGTTCTTACACATATATATTCCGTTCTTACACATATATATTCAGTTCTTACATATATATATACCGTTCTTACACATATATATTCCGTTCTTACGCATAAATATTCAGTTCTTACGCATATATATTCATTTCTTACACATATATGTTTAGTTCTTACGCATATATATTCAGTTTTACGCATATATATTTCAGTTCTTACGCATATATATTCAGTTCTTACACATATATATTCAGTTATTACACATATATATTCCGTTCTTACACATAATTTTTCCGTTCTTACACATATATATTCCGTTCTTACACATATATATTCAGTTCTTACACATATATATTCCGTTCTTACACATATATACACATATATATTCCGTTCTTACACATATATATTCAGTTCTTACACGTACATATTCCGTTCTTACACATATATATTCCGTTCTTACACATATATATTCCGTTCTTATGCATATATATTCAATTCTTACGCAATATATATTCAGTTCTTACACATATATATTCAGTTCTTACAACATATATATTCAGTTCTTTCACTTATATATTCCGTTCTTACACATTTTTATTCCCGTTACTATACCACTATATATATTCCGTTCTTAACACATATATATTCAGTTCTTACACATATATATTCACTTCTTAGCACAGATATATTCAGTTCTACACAACATAATCTATTCCGTTCTTACACGATACATAATTCCGTTCTAACATCACAACTATACGATACTACAACGAATACTATAATATTACAGAACTTACGCATATATATCAGTCTACTACATAAACATACACAAACTACAATAACAGACCTTCATATACTTCAGAATCATACATCAACACTAAATCAGTCTCATAAAGCCATAATACAATACACTATCAACAACCTATAAGTATCACGTTACTAACACAAACATAAAACATCATATCCAACAACTACCACTAACTAACTCAAACAAACACCAATATAAATACCATCTACACTAATACACATTCCAACAATACTCCATACAACATCTAACTACCTTAAAATACTAAAC
>JAWPHD010026018.1:0-14496 GCA_037043455.1 Cyrtodaria siliqua | reverse complement strand
TGCACTCGTTCTTTCGCGCATTTATATGTTGCATACAAGAAAACAGTGATACAAAGTAAGTCGGTAAGAACAGTTACACAAGAAAAAAGTAAGAGGGATGAATATGATAAAAAAATAAACGAACAGTGTGTAGATATTAGAGTACTTTTATTTGCAATTGTCAACAATCAAAACACAGTTGTTGTGAAAGATTTGAGCACTAGGTAAATAAGTCATCATGAGACAAAATGAACATGTTTTAATTGTGGCATGTCTGTTGTATGCGATTTATAATATGAATATGATAGACATCTGATATAGTATGTGTAATGGCTAGCTAAATAAAATGTTGTTTCATGGTTAGAATGTGAGGAATTATGAATAATGATTACATATAAAAACAACAAGTATAATAGCAACTAGATTGAAAGATAAGTGGCTGTAAGGGTTATCTCATTTTTAAGCAATGTACATTAGAAGAAAGTGTTTAAAGTAAGATATTTTTTTTATTATTGAAATGTGATCAGTAGTTCATGAGAATAAGTAGCAGTGGAGCAGACCTATTCAAACTCTTTAGCAGATACTTCAGTTAAAGATTCATCAACATCTGTTTAATTATTGAAGAGGCGTTACTTATTTTAAAATTAGACAGCACAAAAAAGAGATACATAGCTGTACACACAAACAGTAACATTCAAAACCCTTTATACTATTCTTACAATAAATATTAATTATTGAACAAATGCATGTAGAAAAACTAACGGGACGCCGCGAGCTTTTTAAAAAATCAAGATTGCTGTGTGCCCCTTTAATAAAGTTAAACATCAATCACTAATCAGTGACAATACCAATTTGGAACCAGTTCTATTCGTAGGCGCAGAACAGATTTGTAGACTGTTTCTCTGTCATTTACATCTAATTATTGTAGTAAAATACCGATAAAATACCCGTTAACCAAGTTGACTGCGTCCCTGTTATTTACTCAAAAATCTTACGAAAATACAGCTGGTTTATGAACAGTCAAACATCCAAAGCAGCTTTCTGAGTCCGGGATAAATATAGTCGGAGCCTGAAGGCTCCGGCAAATAACTGTGTGTAATGTTCCCTATAATTCGCAACCTGACTTCAAACTGATACTACCTAGGTAGTATCGCCAAAGTATGTTGAGGAGGTCAGGAGAAGTGGTCCGGACTAGAAAGTGTGACGTACGTACGAAAGTGTGAATAGTGTGACGTACGTACGAACAGACGGACAATGGCAACACTATATGTTCCCACCCCGCTCCCCTCTTCATATATGGAGGGGCCATAAAACATTCTAATTGTTCTTAAGTTAACGATAAAACGCTGACACCTTAAAAAGGTAATTTAAACGCTGTTGTTTGTTTCAGTTATTCGGTTTTAACTTTTAAAAAGTATAACCTTTTAGCCTTTAAATAAATGTTGGTTTCAATATTGCATGGTTTCTAGGATAGCGTTGCTTTTCTTAAAAGCAAGTGCTTTACTTAAAAGCAAGTGGTTTATTCAACTGAATATGTACATTAACAACTGAAATACTTATTACGCTGTTGTCGCCGTAGTTAATAAATAATGAAAATAGGATCCCGTGGAAGCAACAAACACAAACAAGAGATAAAAGTAGCAGACTCGGTTTTGTTGAGTCTATTCATGAGAGGTAATGTAAAGTGCAACACCTCTCACGACTCCTAGAACCGGCTTAAGCGATATTCTACTAGCGACAAAGATTGGGCTTGATGATCCCAAAGGACCAGTAAGTAATAACACTACTGATTTGTAGTCGGTGCGACTTTTTACGGCCGCCACACAGCACTAAACAAGCACTAGTAACAATCACGGTCTGTGTGCATTGCAATAATGTTGAGTAAATCGGAGCACTAACAGTTTGTTCCAAAAATTATCATTTGTGTTTAATATGATGAGTCGAACACCATAATATGTAACATACGTTTCTGTCGTCATTTGACATTTGATAAGAAAAGCAAATAGATAATTCGTATAAATCATATAGTATAGATAAATATTGTAAAATTTAGAATAGTTGTAATATCATGTTAAACTTGCAAGTAAAATGTCTTAGAAGTTAAGACAAATGTGTCTTCAAAGATGTCGCCAAAGTGAATGAAACATACGTTACCACAACTTGAGACTATCATAGACTACATACCCTAGCTTTAATGAAACATAAAAATTGCCAAACATGTTCATGGGGACTTATTTACACTATTATCACATGAACTTAGACTTAGCTCAGCTGCATTGTTTTATAAACTATGCTAATAGGACAAAAATAAAATGCAAGGCATTTTAAGGATGTAACATACGTGACTGTCCCTCTTGCTATGTTTCATGCTTATTCAGAAAATAATGGTGTGTTTTCGTAATCTGTTTTACTACCCTAATCATAGACATAAGCAGTCGACCTGTTCTCTGTGTAATTCTTAAAATAATACATCAACAAAACTAAAAATGTAACATACGTGATGTAACATACGTTACCTTACACTGAATGCAATGGCATATACATATACCATCAAAACAGGTATATACGGAAAGACAATATGTATGGTTAAATTGGAAAAGTAGTTTAAGACTGAACTACATGTGTCATGCAACATACGTCAGTTTTTTTATAAACATACATTACTATTTGAACACATTAAACAAAATAAGTATTCGATGAACATTTAGAAGAGTATATGAATGACATAAGTGATCACCCTTACTTTGAAAACTGGTTTGCAGTTCTAGTATGCAGCATAGACGTAAATCTATTATTGATTAATGAAACATACGTTACTAATGATATATTTGATTTTTATATATTTAATAGATGGCCATGTATAAATATACACTACTCAACTTTTATAATTGGTCACTTTTCAAAGAATTATATATTTTTTAATCTTTTCATTTGAAATTTTAACTGGCGTCGTTTAACAAATATCGCTAGCGATTTATAAAACGTAATCTGCCTTGATTGGACTAAAACCTTGTTGATAAACTTAATAAAATATTGGTATGTGTTTCGGTGATTTCCAGTTTGTGGACTAGGGGCTTTTCAAGCCCTAGTCCTTAGCAGGCGACAAAATTCAAGCGCTAGAAGCCGCAACAGATCGTCACTGACGAAATGTATCACTACGCTAACAGACAGAGCGTCAGCTGTCAATTTGATTGGGTGTTCATTCGCATAAAAGAGGTAAACACATCCCACGCACTGTACATGACCGAAGCATTGTGGTGTAGTGGTTATAGCGTCTGCCTTGCATTCGGGAGGTCGTGGGTTCGAGTCCCCTGACCGCGTCATACCAAAGACTTTAAAAATGGAGTAGTCACTTGTAACCCTTGCCTGACGAGCAAATAATGGGTAGTGCTGCGACTAATTGACCAGTGTCAGAATAATGTGACTGGCGGGTGGGGGTATCATGTCTACTACGGCGTGGTATTCCAGTGTGGCAGCACTATAAAGAAACCATTGAGTTCGCTGCTTCAAGTAGACATATCATCACATCACACAACATCACACAACAACACACAGATAAAAGTCCAGACATTGTGCCTATAATCGTCAGGTAGGACGCCTGTCGTAGGTGGAGGGACTATAATCCTTAGAAATACACACACACACACATACACACACACATACACACGCACTGTACATTCCAGTTCAAACCATCGAACAGGCAGGACGTCTTGCGGCCGTCAGGGACAAAGTGACTCCGCAAGGCGTGCCGCTGTCTGGGATCATCCGCCCTGCCCTGTATAGCGTTATACAGTGTAGAGCCGCGCGGAGGTATGGACATCGCCTCAAAACATGTTGTACATATGTTTTTATCGGTTTTTAACGTGGCCCTAAAGATGGACGATTAATAATCTTCTACTGGAAATCAGACGTTGTACCAGCGAGATACCCCATGTCACTGCGAGTCCCCGCATAGATGACATGGGGCACCGACGATGGATTACGACGCAGACTCACCCTAACTCACCATAGATGCCGACGTTGGAGAAACCCTGCGGGATACTCACTGATCCTGATTTTAGTAACGATTTCATGATCAGTGAGTACAACGGAGAAGTCTTCACCAACAGAACACGGGCGGCTCATGCAGCCGGATCGACCTACTTGCGACACATTTGGCGCCTCAAATATCCTGCCTCCTGATTGGCCCAAACGATTTCGAGCCGGCAATCGGACCTAGTCACAATTCTGCAGGCAATCCGATTGGCCAAAATCTTCTATTGGACTTGTTAATTTTCTTGGACTACAGAATCTACTTTGAACTGATAATCATCTACTTTGAGGGGTTCCTACGCCGATGTGCCACCAACTCTAATCTACTGCTGCTATCAACTATAATCTACTTTGAACGAGAGATACCAACCTTCCCCGGACTCATTTGCACTCCGAAAACTTCTTCAGAAAAGCTCGCTAAAATGCGTCATGCAATACAGCGAGGGTAAATAAAAACTACTACTCACTCACCCACGCACTGTATGCATATTCATAGGGGCCCTGGCCTTGTGTAGAGAAGAAATAGTTCTCCGGACAAGACAAATACCATCTAAATCGTAAATAAACTGTGGGAAATGGAAAGAAAATTGAAGAATGTGATGTTTGGGCCTATACTTTTTTTCTACTAAGACAAGAAACAAGATGATATATTTTATCTCGAAATATTATAAACCCCGTTTGGACCCCGTACATCCAGCTAAATTAGCTCATTTGCCTATTAATGTCGAAAGGACCAATGCTTCCGAGCAAAAGTAGTTATTTTTTAGCAAAAAAGAATAGAGGTAAACATTTGCGATATCAGCGGAAAAATGGAACAATCTTAAAATATGCAGAATTTACAAATTGTATTACTACGCTGTAGAAGCGGCATTTCAGACGCAATAGATTTAACTGATCACGCGTTGATTTCATGACCCGCGATCACTATTAATCGAGTGGAGAAGATTTTTTTCGAATCCGACTTTGTACAGATATGAATAATGTTGCTCCGAATTAATAAATGATGGAATACATACCACAATAAAAAAATATGTAAACAATAATAAAATTAGATGTATTTTTCCTAAAAGGATAACTCATACGACCCATATTTCTATCCGGTGCAAGCGTCGGAATTTAATAATTACAATCTGATCCCTTCGAACTCAAGAAGACGCTTTCCGCCAGTTTTGTCAACACAGAACCAAATTCGACACAGAACACAGAACTTATGTTCATAAATGCAATGCACTTACACCATGTACACTCAACAGAACTGTTCAATTTCCAAAGCCCCTAGTTCATCAGTGCTTTCACCACTTTGATAAGTATTCGTGTTATTTTCAAAAAACCTGGGTGACCGATTATAAAAGTTGAGTAGTGTTATATATACAGTTGTTATATTTATGGACTATTTTTTAAAAGAAGCTGGTTTAATTTCTGCAGTTTGAATAATGTTAAATTGTCATGGCCTCTATAATTATATAGGATTGCTAATTGTATTTTTACTCTTTGGTGGGAGGAATGGGGAGGGGTAAATATGTTTAGATATGCTTGTATGAACACTTTCTTGGTTCCTTTTGTCAAGAAATGAAACTGTATAAATGTGATGTTTGTCGATCTTCTCTAATCCAGTCAACATGAAACCCTCACAAGTAACATACGTTACGTGATATGCTGATTTAAATAGCAGATTGATTTATAACGATTGAGCTTTTGTATTTTTACAAAAGCACATTCCTTGTCTTTATGCTTATCTTCGTTCTTCCATTCTTTGTATTAACTACTTGTTTTAAAGTAGAAACCATTAGTTTGTACAATTGTAGTGTTTGTATGTTTGTTGTTTCAATTAATTTCGTTACAAACATGTTCAAAAATGGGTGTTGTTACTTTTTCTTATTTACATGCTTTGAATTATATTCTCATTGGTGATATGGTGTCACACAACATAAGAGAACCCAAATAAATGTTTGTTTCACTTAGTTTATTAAATAAGCTTTCTTAATCAACACAGTTGACGTGTAGCGTATGTTACACAGAACAAAATCAAATTCTATATTCAACGACTTGCATTATGAAAACTGTCATATTTAACTTGATACAAGAATCAATTTGGTGTATCTCATATAGTGTACCTTACGTAAAAATATAGTTATCTTTCTAATTATGAATTCAAAAAATTTGAAATTTCAAACACTATTTGCTTCGTTTTATTGAGAAACAGCGATTTATAAAATAATCGTAAAACAATGTTGAACTTTCAACCAGTTATTGTATTTCTAAATATTTTAAAATCAAATATAATGGCAAAAATGAAAGGTTTATGACGTATATGGTAACGTTCCGAACTATTAATTGAAATCTGAAGTTGAGTAACATTCCACATAAAACAGGAAACAAATGCATGTAATAAAGATATTGGATATGAATTGAATTTCAGGGCATTACCTGTTTTCACCACCTTTTACGTTGTGTATTATCCTCCGCACAATACGACCTATTTATGTGTCGACGTGCCATAAAACACCATTCATTCATTCATTCATTCATTCATGTGTATTATCCAGTTTAGTAATAGACTATTTAATTTGCTCATTTGATGTGTTTTTGTGATACAGTGCGGACCTACCGTGCCATTGAGCTTGGGTGCTTGGGTGCTGTGGTTTCTATACGACTATAACCAACATGACCAAATATTTCTAAAAACTAAGTTTTCATAGTTGTCAGAGACATGTAGGAAGGAACATGTTACTAAAAAGTGACCAAGGACAGAATTTCAACGGAGAATACTTTTCAACGTCTTTGGTCGGCAATTTCTTTACGGGGACGTATAAACTCGGACGCATTGATTCTTATCCCCGACATTATGGATCATTAAGATATTTCAATGAAGTGTGTTAAAAACGTTCGGGAATGTTTGTGTAAATTTAAATATCGAACGGATTTGCGTGATTCTTAAAGGTTGAATGCGTTGATATATTGTGATGTGGTGTAAACTAGAAGTTAGTTGTACGTGGCAAATTGCCGCACCTTTGATTTCTCTATAATCAAATATTACACATTCTAAATCGATTAACATGTCTGCATCTAAATGCACAAAAGGTATTTCCTCAAGTAACTGAGAATAGTGACTGTAAAAGGCGCAACTCATTTGACCAAGAAAATAAATTAACTAAGTAAAGGATAGAGGCTATGAAGAGAAATCTTCACTATTAAGAAACCGAAAGGGAGGGAGCGTAGCGACAGACCGCGGTTTCTTAATGGTGAAGATTTCTCTTCATATAGGCTCTATCCGGCTTAGTGTTTGCCATAGATGTATCGATAGTCTCTATATAGGTCACGCTCTCAACCATGAAGAGTGATGGTAGTAAATTGTTAATGAGTATATGTAGCCAGTATTTGAAATTCTGAGTCATCTGATTGGTTTGAAAAGTGGGGTAAACACTAAAGTTAAATAAAAAGGACACAGGCAATCTTGAAGTCTCACCAAGCTATAACATAGAACTTTGATTACATAATCCATTATAATCCAGATTTACTATTTATTTCGAAAAAATAGTTCATGATACGGGGATTTTTATTGATTAAAATGTAACAACATTTTAGACACACCCCTCATGCGCAATATTCCGCCCATCATCCAATGAAAACCGTTAAAGGACATATCATGAGGTATTCCGAAGGTCATTAATGGTATTCATTGGAAAATTAAATGCAGCGTGTCAAATAAGATTCATCGTAGCGAATGCAATAGCGATGTAAATATTACACCATGTACCGACGGGCTACATTTAAAGTTGATGTAATAGGCACTGTTCAACTGTTGATATTTACACATTCATATGCTTATAACCTCGCGTAATTCTGGTGTAACAGTTTTGTTTCAATGTATATTTCCATATAAAATGGTAATAACAGCTATTTCTTCTTTTTAGAGAATAAAAAGGTAGTGTATTTTTTCCCCGTTTCCAACCTATTGATATATAATAATATCTAATATCTAATGAAAAATAGTATTAATTGTATATGGTTAAACTATTATCATAGCTATTAATAATGATTTCTAAATAAATATGCATATTATGTAATAGAAAGAGAGTGTATGGTCTCATCGAGTAAGTTGATTAAAGCATCGAGGTATTTAACTCAACCACCGAGATGAGACCATACCCTGTTTTGTAGCCAGGGCTTTTATTCCAGCCAATTAGGAAGAGGCCCAAGCCAGTCTACTCAAGCCTGTCCGTTTCGGCAGGGGGTGGGGGGGCGTGGGGGCGCGGGGTGGGATGGGGGAGGGGAAACGTGCTTATTTCTTATTTTGGGAAAGATTAAGTTTTCATCAATTAAGTAAATATGACAATACTATGCTTTATTTAAACGTTCATCCATTAGTTATTATAACTATTGAATGCTCAGTTAAAACTGACTTGTCAGACAAAAACACAGTGCAGAATTAATGCTTCTTCTCAAATTCTGAGGGACTGCTGCGTTCTGATTGAGAAAAAATTATGCCACAGTCGGGGGAAAACAGCCAAGTTTTCAAGTGGGAAGAAGCCTTTTAAAGACCTCTGTTACATAAGGTAAACAATCTGTCTGACATACTTTGACCTCCGATAACTGGTCTAGTTAGAGTAGTCATTCTGACATGGGTTATTTTCAATTTTATATGATTTAAAACTGTGAAAATACAAAAGAAATTTTAGCGACCATGCTACAAAAAGAAAAAAACAACTAACTGGACGTTGCGAGTTTTAAAGAATTCAAGATTGCCGTGTGTCCCTTTAAGGAAAACGTTCGAAGAGATCGACAATGTTCGACATTACGTAAGGTTCCATAGACTGTACTGGATTATATCGAAGGTCTTGTTTAAAAGGTTCTATAATCGCATCAAAGGCTGTCGACAGGTTATTGTTTGATAAAGCAATGTGGTTAGGTCAGCGTCTCTGTTCCAGCATCAACAGAGGTAATGTTATCATTATGCATAAAATTATGCATTTATGCAATGATGCTAGAATCGTAAACGCATTTGCAGCAACAGTTAGCATTTGCTTACCACGTGCCAAGTTCTCTATAAGTTGTTTTCGGTCCTAAAAGCATTGGCACAGACCCGTAGCCAGCCTGAATTTTAACTGAGGCAAATCCCTTTCTATGGAGGTCCGTCCCACCCACACTCCGATTTTTTCTTGTGATTTATTCATGCGATTTCCTGCATTTTAGTGCGTGTGCGCGTTACAAGACCGCATACACGTATATGTGCAATGGTCTTACAACATGTACTCACGTGCCATCATTAAAGTATAGTACACGCTTTTACAATGATGCATACATTGGGCTCCCCCCACCCCCCTCCCCCCCATAGTCCTTGTCGCACAAGAGTCCTTAAATTACTTTTATATTTGGAAAGAAGATCAGGGTTACGATAATAACATTTTGCAAAGGTTTTACGAAGTTTATGGTAACGGTAATCCTGATTGAGTAGCTTTTTAGTTATACAAAGATTACGAATATTAAAGTCCTCAACTCGAGTACAAGCTCTTGAAAAACGAATAAGTTGAGACACATACACCCCGTACGAAGTTGCGCGGGGAACATCCCCATCAAAGTGGGGGTAATTAACAATGTCAAATTAAAATCATCTCTCTTGTCATAGATTTTGCTAATTATTTCACCATTTTCAATCGAGAGATCTAAATCAAAAAAAGAAGCGTTATTATCAGATATATTAGCTTTATTAAACTGACGTTCTTTAGGATAAATATTATCAACCATAGTTGGAAAGAAAGGGTTGTCAATGTTCAGTATGTCTTATGCTCGCGATTAAAATCTATCGTTTCTTCTGCATAATGTATGCTTGGAAGGTTACCAATAATGGTTCCTATAGAAGGTTTACCGACATATTAATCGACCTGTTCGCGATATTTTCAAAAGCTAGAGTCCGAGTTATAAATTTGCGAAATAAGTTCCGTTCATTTACGCAGGGAACGCCAAAGCTCGGAGGCACGACTATTCATCAATGAATAATGCATATTAGTTCATTAAATGTTTAGCTAATGACATTGTTTCATTAATTTTGAATCCCCCACTCACCACCACCACCACCACTTTTGGTACGCAGTATTCAGGGCAAATTAAGAGAGTATTCAGTACCCACGGCCCTGGTACCTGCAAATTACATTATTTAGTATTCAGTACGCATAAAAGGTAGGTACATGCCTTCAAACTATGTTTTCTATGTAAAAAAAACTGCTTGAAAATCTACAAAAATCGTAGGACATCATATTTAGATTTCATGATTGACCTCCAAAACAGCAAAACGGTGAGATTAATACCTTTAATACAGTTTTAAATGTCCTTTTATATCACATCTTCATAAAATTAGACGAATAAATAGCAAATTGGTTAATTTTTATGAAGAGATTCATGTTACATATTATTCAGTACTCGGGTCTAACATGAAGGAGTATTCAGTACTCAGCTTTTAGTACTCGTGAGGGAGGGGGGAACACCCACATACATATAATATGTGCAAATTGGTCCTACAACTTTCTTTACACCATATAGGCTACCCATGTTTAAAGTGTATGTGTTTAGAGTATGTGTGTAGGCACTGCTCAACTGTTGATATCCACACATTCATATAGATCTACATAATCTCGAGTAATTCTGGTGCACACATAACTGTTTTGTTTGCTCTATATTTGCATATAGATCTATAATGGTAATAACTATTATTCTTTTTTAGAGACAAAAAGGTCTAGTTAAAACTAGATCTAGTTTTCTCCCGTTTCCAACTGTTTACTGTATATCTAGCAGCAAAACAAGTACGCTTGCTATCAGGGGCGGAATCAAGGTGTGGAGCGAGTACTCGGGAAAAGTAATAAAACTGCTCTATTAAGCTTTTTCCCCCCCTTTTATTTTCAATGGATTCAGATGAGATAGCTCTTCGTAAAAATCAGAGAGGTTTCTGGTAAAATCAGACAAAGTCACGTCCAAAACAGCAGAAAACGTACAATGACTACATTAGACCTAAAGATCTTAATTAAATCTTTAGGCGAACCTAGAACACTTACTTCCGATCTATCTATCTATCTATGTTGTACTGCCGACTCCTTTTTCAAGTTTTACAGGCAGGAAGTCTCTGCTCCTGGTTAAAATGGAGGTTTACAGAAAATATCGTCATCAACTCGGAAGTGAGTGTTCTAGGTTCGCGCTCTCAAAGTTTCCCGCATTCTAAACTTAATTTCGAACCTCGTTTGGGAATTACAACAGCCAATTAAATGAGCCGTTACAAAAAATAGCACGCGCGATTTGATGTCAGCAGACGACGATGTAGATGCATGTTGAATGTAAAAAAGACGAAGAAATGAACACGAGTTGACATTAGTTTCCACAGATAAACAAGGATGGCGGATGAACATGCCAAATCAAAGGCCATCTTACAGAATCAATACCTGAACGAGTTGATAAGTGGACAAACATCAGCACCGATTAAGTTTTTAACTAATCAGGCATTCAAAATGAAATCTAAACAAATCGGGATTGAAAACCATGAAAATGAAAGTAGACATGCGAATGAAAACGGAAGTGAAACGTATAAGAAGGACGACGGCAAACGGACCATCAATTACATTGACGTTTTTAATGCTACCAATAATTTCAGCCAGGCAATTGAATTTAAACCCATGGTCAGTTCGAAAGGCGGAAGACCAAGAAAACGCCCATTGCAGACAAACCCAGTGCACAAAAGAAAGAAAGCCAAGTCTAAGAAAATAGAACGATACACTGCAACTGATATTGACATGCACAACGAACTTGATGGACACTATAATACAATTCTTGGTAATTGGTTTCTCATGCTTATTTTGGCTTCCAACCACCGCACCCAAAAATATTAAATAACAATAACAACACAACCCTTTGGCGGGGAAGGGGATGGAGGGAGGATGTGTGGTTATTGTGATACTTAGGCTTAATTTTAATTTAAAAGTTTATTATTGTTAATTAAAGT
Organism: Cyrtodaria siliqua; assembly: GCA_037043455.1. NCBI lineage: Eukaryota > Metazoa > Mollusca > Bivalvia > Adapedonta > Hiatellidae > Cyrtodaria > Cyrtodaria siliqua. The sequence goes on along the minus strand of JAWPHD010026018.1, from coordinate 2,501 downwards.
AAATGTCAGATTGATAAAGGGAGACCGGATTTCCGTCTGTCTGTCTTTCTATGTCCCGTCGACACATTTTGATGTTTAATTTTGGCTGAAGAAACTAACTCGCCAGATAACGGGAAAATTACACTACAAAACCGTGTGTCAAAACTCTATCCAGGTGTTCAGGTCCTATAATAATGCATAATATTATGTACCTATTAAAAGAAGTTTTTTTCAGGGGTTCTAGAAACACCCGTGATTGAATAAGCGTAAAATGAATTAAGAGTTGGTAACTCTTAATTCGACGTTCCAGTTTTGGGGTTTGGCCTGGCTGGTTAAATCCGGTCAGTTTATTGTGTCCGTCTATAGAGTTTGGATTCTCAATATAGCATGGTGTTCTATGGTATCACAGTAATTAAATGGTTTGACGAAAAAAACAACTGTAAACAATATTTAAAGAAAAAGGAAACTCAAATGCTTTCTGTGACCCTTCTACTAAATTGCTATGATATAAAATGTAATCAATTTTACATAAAAATGTGAGAATTAGATTTGAAAAGAAGGGTACCCTCATTAAGCTTATTATTTTAAAAGTTCTATGGTATCAAGATGCACATATTGTGTATCCTGCATTTGTTAGAAACTGGCATAAGGTTCAATGAGTGACCATTTCTAGAAACAATAATATACAACAGACTCATCAGACTAAAAATAATGAATTGTATAACCTTCAAGGTAATGGAAACTGCATTTATGGAGACTAGGGGGGTGATGAAAGAGCATAAGGAAATTGTCAACATTTTTGCATTATTTTAAAATATCCTTTTAGTTATGATAAATATACTTATTTTGTTCAATTATTTTATTATATGTACCTAATGTAATCACATCTATAAAATAATTATCATATGTTAGCAGAGATGCATACTGTTTTATAGATTGGACACTACCGTGATACCATAGAACCCTTGATATCATAGGAAGCCATTATGTATGTTACATTTGTAAGTCAACATAGTAGGTTTAGAAACAGTGTACAGGTTGATGTAAAATTTGCTTGTTGTTAGCGGGATAATTTAACAATTTTGGTTATTTTTCCTGATTTCTCAAAAACTGAATTGTACAAAAGTTGTGAAACTCAGCACATAAATTCATTATAAGAACCATAACTCAGTCATCTATTTTATTTGAATTATCACCCCTTTTTTATTTAGATTTTTCATTTAAAGTTTTGAAGGTACAGTCCTATTCTAAGTAAAATTTGACCAAATAAATTTAAACAGACATATTCATATGTTAGCCCCCTCCCTCCCCCCCCCCCCCCCCCCCCCCCCCCCCCCCCCCCCCCACACACACACACCACACACACACACACACAGAGGAATGCTTTACTATATATTTTTCAAATTTTATAAAAAATCGCGCTAAAATTCCCAATAAAATTCCCAATTTTATGAAAAATCACGCTAAAATTTCCAATTCCAGTGGTACGGATCATGTTCCCAAAAACATGAAAAAAAGCCCTGGTTAATAATAAATATATTTATAACAGAGGCCTGTAAACGGCCTTCCAATTCAAATTCTGACTGTTTTTTCCCCCCAACTGTGACAGAAATCTTTCCCAATCAAAAGGCAGCAGTCTCTCAGAATTTGAGAAAAAGCATGAATTCTGCAATTTGTTTTTAGGTCTACTGGGCAAAGGGCCAGCAGAGCTTATGGGATGGCGAGTTGTCTGTCGTCCGTCGTCAGGGCTGTCTTTTGGCTGATTTTGGGGCCGTTATTCTGCCCCAGTCCCCCAACTGAAAAGTGTCTTTTTTCCCCCACCTCAGTGTCAAAATTCCCCCCATTGAAGAAAAAATAAATAAAAAAATAAACTGAAAGACAAAAGGCTAGAATTTTAAGCAGAACTAAGTGTTAATTGTGCTTGTGTTGAAGAAAGTAGAACAAAGTAATTGACATAACTGTCATTGGTACTTTTTGAACATAGTCTAACTCTTACAGCTAGTCAACATACATATTTTTCAAGTCTGTTTTGAACCCATTTATTGTTAAATGTATATTGGTTGGCATAAACAACAATAAAATTGTGTCTATTTAGTGTTATATATCTATTTAATCAGCATGATTTCATTTTATATTGATGATATCATAATGTGTTATGGATGTTTGAACTTTCATGCAAAATTCCCCCTTTTACTGAAATTGACGCGAAAATTCCCCCCTCTGAGAGACCCGGACCCATTCCCCCATGGTAGAAAGACGTCGTTAACTTTTGCCTTGTGAACACTCTAGGGCCTTCATTATTAATCGAATCTTAACGAAACTTTGCCAGTGTCTTTATATCAATGAAAGCTCGGACTAGATCGGATAAATTTCACCAGAGTCATGGCCCTTGTTTTGCTGAAAAATGCCATATTAAGCCTTGTGAACACTCTAGCACCTTCATTTATTATTTGATCTTTACCAAACTTGCACAGATTGTTAATATCAATTAAAGCTCAAATAAGTTCGAAAACCAGCTAAAT
>JAWPHD010026017.1:0-14496 GCA_037043455.1 Cyrtodaria siliqua | reverse complement strand
CTCATATATATTCCGTTCTTACGCATATATAGTCAGTTCTTACACATATATATTTAGTTCTTACACATATATATTCAGTTCTTACACATATATAATCAGTTCTTACCAATATATATTCCGTTCTTACGCATATATATTCCGTTCTTACGCATATATATTCCGTTCTTACGCATATATATTCCGTTTTTACACATATATTCAGTTCTTACGCATATATACTCCGTTCTTACACATATATATTCAGTTCTTCCACATATATATTCAGTTCTTACAAATATATATATATATTCAGTACTTACAAATATATATTCCGTTCTTACGCATATATATTCAGTTCTTACACATATATATTCAGTTCTTACACATATATATTCCGTTCTTACGCATATATATTCCGTTCTTACACATATATATTCAGTTCTTACACAAATATATTCAGTTCTTACACATATATTTTCAGTTCTTACTCATATATATTCCGTTCTTACGCATATATATTCCGTTCTTACACATATATATTCAGTTCTTACACATATATATTCAGATCTTACACATATATATTCAGTTCTTACACATATATATTGAGTTCTTACCCATATATATTTCGTTCTTACGCATATATATTCCGTTCTTACGCATATATATTCCGTTTTTACGCATATATTCAGTTCTTACGCATATATTCAGTTTTTACGCATATATACTCCGTTCTTACACATATATATTCAGTTTTTACACATATATATTCAGTTTTTTACACATATATATTCAGTTCTTACACATATATATTCAGTTCTTACACATATATATTCAGTTCTTACACATCAGTTCTTACACATATATATTCAGTTCTTACACATATATATTCAGTTCTTACACATATATATTCAGTTCTTACGCATATATATTCCGTTCTTACACATATATATTTCGTTCTTACACATATATATTCAGTTCTTACACATATATATTCAGTTCTTACGCATATATATTCCGTTCTTACGCATATATATTCCGTTCTTACGCATATATATTCAGTTTTACACATGTATATTCCGTTATTACACATATATATTAAGTTCTTACACATATATATTCAGTTCTTACACATATATATTCAGTTCTTACACATATATATTCAGTTCTTACACATATATAATCAGTTCTTACGCATATATATTCAGTTCTTACACATATATATTCAGTTCTTACACATATATATTCAGTTCTTACACATATATATTCAGTTCTTACACATATATTGTCAGTTCTTACACATATATATTCAGTTCTTACACATATATATTCAGTTCTTACACATATATATTCAGTTCTTACGCATATATATTCAGTTCTTACGCATATATATTCAGTTCTTACACATATATATTTCGTTCTTACACATATATATTCAGTTCTTACACATATATATTCAGTTCTAACACATATATATTCAGTTATTACACATATATATTCAGTTCTTACGCATATATATTCCGTTCTTACGCATATATATTCCGTTCTTACGCATATATATTCAGTTTTACACATATATATTCCGTTCTTACACATATATATTAAGTTCTTACACATATATATTCAGTTCGTACACATATATATTCAGTTCTTACACATATATAATCAGTTCTTACACATATATATTCCGTTCTTACGCATATATATTCTGTTCTTACGAATATATTCAGTTCTTACGCATATATATTCAGTTCTTACACATATTTATTCAGTTCTTACACATATATATTCAGTTCTTACGCATATATATTCAGTTCTTACACATATATATTCAGTTCTTATACATATATATTCAGTTCTTACACATATATATTCAGTTCTTACACATATATATTCAGTTCTTACACATATATATTCCGTTTTTACGCATATATATTCAGTTCTTACACATATATATTCAGTTCTAACACATATATATTCAGTTCTTACACATATATTTTCAGTTCTTACTCATATATATTCCGTTCTTAGGCATATATATTCCGTTCTTACACATATATATTCAGTACTTACACATATATATTCAGTTCTTACACATATATATTCAGTTCTTACACATATATATTCAGTTCTTACAAATATATATTCAGTTCTTACGCATATATTCAGTTCTTACGCATATATATTCAGTTCTTACGCATATATATTCAGTTCTTACACATATATATTCCGTTCTTACGCATATATATTCAGTTCTTACACATATATATTCAGTTCTTACACATATATATTCAGTTATTACACATATATATTCCATTTTTACGCATATATATTCCGTTCTTATGCACATATTCAGTTCTTACTCATATATTTTCAGTTTTTACTCATATATTCAGTTCTTACACATATATATTCAGTTCTTACACATATATATTCAGTTCTTACGCATATATATTCAGTTCTTACGCATATACATTCCGTTCTTAGGCATATATATTCAGTTCTTACGCATATATATTCAGTTCTTACACATATATATTCCGTTCTTAAGCATATATATTCAGTTCTTACGCATATATATTCCGTTCTTACGCATATATATTCCGTTCTTACGCATATATATTCCGTTCTTACGCATATATATTCAGTTCTTAGGCATATATATTCCGTTCTTACGCATATATATTTAATTCTTACACATATATATTCAGTTCTTACACATATATATTCAGTTCTTACGCATATATATTCAGTTCTTACGCATATATATTCAGTTCTTACACATATATATTCAGTTTTTACACATATATATTCAGTTCTGACAAATATATATTCCGTACTTACGCATATATATTCAGTTCTTACGCATATATTCAGTTCTTACGCATATATATTCAGTTCTTACACATATATATTCCGTTCTTACTCATATATATTCAGTTCTTACGCATATATATTCCGTTCTTACGCATATATATTCCGATCTTACGCATATATATTCCGTTCTTACGCATATATATTCCGTTCTTACGCATATATATTCCGTTTTTACGCATATATTCAGTTCTTACACATATATATTCAGTTCTTACACATATATAATCAGTTCTTACACATATATAATCAGTTCTTACACATATATATTCCGTTCTTACGCATATATATTCTGTTCTTACACATATATATTCAGTTCTTACGCATATATATTCAGTTCTTACACATAAATATTCAGTTCTTACACATATATATTCAGTTCTTACACATATATAATCAGTTCTTACACATATATATTCAGTTCTTACACATATATATTCAGTTCTTACACATATATATTCAGTTCTAACACATATATATTCAGTTCTTACACATATATTGTCAGTTCTTACACATATATATTCAGTTCTTACACATATATATTCAGTTCTTACACATATATATTCAGTTTTTACGCATATATATTCAGTTCTTACACATATATTTTCTGTTCTTACGAATATATTCAGTTCTTACGCATATATATTCAGTTCTTACACATATATATTCAGTTCTTACACATATATATTCAGTTCTTACACATATATATTCAGTTCTTACACATAAATATTCAGTTCTTACACATATATATTCAGTTCTTACACATATATAATCAGTTCTTACACATATATATTCAGTTCTTACACATATATATTCAGTTCTTACACATATATATTCAGTTCTTACACATATATATTCAGTTCTTACACATATATTGTCAGTTCTTACACATATATATTCAGTTCTTACACATATATATTCAGTTCTTACACATATATATTCAGTTCTTACGCATATATATTCAGTTCTTACACATATATATTTCGTTCTTACACATATATATTCAGTTCTTACACATATATATTCAGTTCTAACACATATATATTCAGTTATTAAACATATATATTCAGTTCTTACGCATATATATTCCGTTCTTACGCATATATATTCCGTTCTTACGCATATATATTCAGTTTTACACATATATATTCCGTTCTTACACATATATATTCAGTTCTTACACATATATATTCAGTTCTTACACATATATATTCAGTTCTTAAACATATATAATCAGTTCTTACACATATATATTCCGTTCTTACGCATATATATTCTGTTCTTACGAATATATTCAGTTCTTACGCATATATATTCAGTTCTTACACATATATATTCAGTTCTTACACATATATATTCAGTTCTTACGCATATATATTCAGTTCTTACACATATATATTCAGTTCTTACACATAAATATTCAGTTCTTACACATATATATTCAGTTCTTACACATATATATTCAGTTCTTACACATATATATTCCGTTTTTACGCATATATATTCAGTTCTTACACATATATATTCAGTTCTAACACATATATATTCAGTTCTTACACATATATTTTCAGTTCTTACTCATATATATTCCGTTCTTAGGCATATATATTCCGTTCTTACACATATATATTCAGTACTTACACATATATATTCAGTTCTTACACATATATATTCAGTTCTTACACATATATATTCATTTCTTACAAATATATATTCAGTTCTTACGCATATATTCAGTTCTTACGCATATATATTCAGTTCTTACACATATATATTCAGTTCTTACGCATATATATTCAGTTCTTACACATATATATTCCGTTCTTACGCATATATATTCAGTTCTTACACATATATATTCAGTTCTTACACATATATATTCAGTTATTACACATATATATTCCATTTTTACGCATATATATTCCGTTCTTATGCACATATTCAGTTCTTACTCATATATTTTCAGTTTTTACTCATATATTCAGTTCTTACACATATATATTAAGTTCTTACACATATATATTCAGTTCTTACACATATATATTCCATTCTTACGCATATATATTCAGTTCTTACACATATATATTCAGTTCTTACACATATATTCAGTTCTTACACATATATATTCCGTTCTTACACATATATATTCAGTTCTTACACATATATATTCAGTACTTACACATATATGTTGAGTTCTTACACATATATATTGAGTTCTTACACATATATATTCAGTTCTTACACATATATATTCCGTTCTTACACATATATATATTCAGTTCTTACACATATATATTCAGTTCTTACACATATATATTCAGTTCTTACACATATATATTCAGTTCTTACGCATATATATTCCGTTCTTACGCATTTATATTCCGTTCTTACGCATATATATTCCGTTCTCATGCATATATATTCCGTTTTTAGGCATATATATTCCGTTCTTACACATATATATTCAGTTCTTACACATATATATTCAGTTCTTACACATATATATTCAGTTCTTACGCATATATATTCAGTTCTTACACATATATATTCAGTTCTTACACATATATATTCAGTTCTTACACATATATATTCAGTTCTTACACATATATATTCAGTTCTTACACATATATTTTCCGTTCTTACGCATATATATTTCGTTTTTACACATATATTCAGTTCTTACACATATATATTCAGTTCTTACACATATATATTCAGTTCTTACACATATATATTCAGTTGTTACACATATATATTCAGTTCTTACGCATATATATTCCGTTCTTACGCATATATATTCAGTTCTTACGCATATATATTCAGTTCTTACACATATATATTCAGTTCTTACGCATATATATTCCGTTCTTACGCATATATATTCAGTTCTTACACATATATATTCAGTTCTTACACATATATTCAGTACTTACACATATATATTCAGTTCTTACGCATATATATTCCGTTCTTACGCATATATATTCAGTTCTTACGCATATATATTCAGTTCTTACACATATATATTCAGTTCTTACACATATATATTCAGTTCTTACACATATATATTCAGTTCTTACGCATATATATTCAGTTCTTACACATATATATTCAGTTGTTACACATATATATTCAGTTCTTACACATATATATTCAGTTCTTACACATATATATTTAGTTCTTACACATCTATATTCCGTTCTTATGCATATATATTCCGTTTTTACACATATATATTCAGTTCTTACACATATATATTCAGTTCTTACACATATATATTCAGTTCTTACACATATATATTCAGTTCTTACACATATATATTCAGTTCTTACACATATATATTCAGTTCTTACACATATATATTCAGTTCATACACATATATATTTAGTTCTTACACATCTATATTCCGTTCTTATGCATATATATTCCGTTTTTACACATATATATTCAGTTCTTACACATATATATTCATATATATTCAGTTCTTACACATATATATTCAGTTCTTACACATATATATTCAGTTGTCACACATATATATTCAGTTCTTACGCATATATATTCCGTTCTTACGCATATATATTCAGTTCTTAGGCATATATATTCCGTTCTTACGCATATATATTCAGTTCTTACACATATATATTCAGTACTTACACATATATATTGAGTTCTTACACATATATATTGAGTTCTTACACATATATATTCAGTTCTTACACATATATATTCCGTTCTTACACATATATATATTCAGTTCTTACAAATATATATTCAGTTCTTACACATATATATTCAGTTCTTACACATATATATTCAGTTCTTACACATATATATTCAGTTATTACACATATATATTCCGTTCTTACACATATATATTCAGTTCTTACACATATTATTCAGTACTTACAAATATATATTCAGTTCTTACGCATATATATTCCGTTCTTACGCATATATATTCAGTTCTTACACATATATATTCAGTTCTTACACATATATATTCAGTTCTTACGCTATATATTCAGTTCTTACGCATATATATTCAGTTCTTACACATATATATTCCGTTCTTACACATATATATTCAGTTCTTACACATATATATTCAGTTCTTACACATATATATTCAGTTCTTACACATATATATTCCGTTCTTACGCATATATATTCCGTTTTAACACATATATATTCAGTTCTTACACATATATATTCAGTTCTTACACGTATATATTCAGTTCTTACACATATATATTCAGTTGTTACACATATATATTCAGTTCTTACGCATATATATTCCGTTCTTACGCATATATATTCAGTTCTTTCGCATATATATTCAGTTCTTACGCATATATATTCCGTTCTTACGCATATATATTCATTTCTTACACATATATATTCCGTTCTTACGCATATATATTCCATTCTTACGCATATATATTCCGTTCTTACGCATATATATTCCGTTCTTACGCATATTATTCTGTTCTTACGCATATATATCAGTTTCTTACGCATATATATTCAGTTCTTACGCATATATTTTCAGTTCTTACGCATATACATTCAGTTCTTACACATATATATTCAGTTCTTAACACATATATATTCAGTTCTTACACATATATATACAGTTCTTACACATATATATTCAGTTCTTACACGTATATATTCAGTTCTTACGCATATATATTCCGTTCTTACGCATATATATCCGTTCTTACGCAATATATATTCCGTTCTTATGCATATATATTCCGTTCTTACGCATATATATCCAGTTCTTACACATATATAATTCAGTTCTTACACATATATATTCAGTTCTTACACATATATATTCAGTTCTTACACATATATATTCCGTTCTTACACATATATATTCAGTCTTACACATATATTCAGTACTTACACATATATATTCAGTTCTTACGCATATATATTCCGTTCTTACGCATATATATTCAGTTCTTACGCATATATATTCAGTTCTTACACATATATATTCAGTTCTTACACATATATATTCAGTTCTTACGCATATATATTTCGTTCTTACGCATATATTTTCAGTTCTTACGCATATATATTCAGTTCTTACACATATATATTCAGTTCTTACACATATATATTCAGTGTCTTACGCATATATATTCAGTTCTTACACATATATATTCAGTTCTTACACATATGTATTCAGTTCTTACACATATATATTCAGTTCTTACACATATATATTCAGTTCTTACACATATATATTCAGTTCTTACACATATATATTCCGTTCTTACGCATATATATTCCATTTTTACACATATATATTCAGTTCTTACACATATATATTCAGTTCTTACACATATATATTCAGTTCTTACACATATATATTTAGTTCTTACACATATATATTCAGTTCTTACACATATATATTCAGTTCTTACACATATATATTCAGTTCTTACACATATATATTCCGTTCTTACGCATATATATTCCGTTCTTACGCATATATATTCAGTTCTTAGGCATATATATTCCGTTCTTACGCATATATATTCAGTTCTTACACATATATATTCAGTACTTACACATTATATGTTGAGTTCTTACACATATATATTGAGTTCTTACACATATATATTCAGTTCTTACACATATATATTCCGTTCTTACACATATATATATTCAGTTCTTACACATATATATTTAGTTCTTACACATATATATTCAGTTCTTACACATATATATTCAGTTCTTACGCATATATATTCCGTTCTTACGCATATATATTCCGTTCTTACGCATATATATTCCGTTCTCATGCATATAGTATTCCGTTTTTAGGCATATATATTCCGTTCTTACGCATATATATTCAGTTCTTACACATATATATTCAGTTCTTACACATATATATTCAGATCTTACACATATATATTCAGTTCTTACACATATATATTCAGTTCTTACACATATATCATTCCGTTCTTACACATATATATTCAGTTCTAACACATATATTCAGTACTTACACATATATATTCAGTTCTTACGCATATATATTCCGTTCTTACGCATATATATTCAGTTCTTACACATAATATTCAGTTCTTACACATATATTCAGTACTTACACATATATATTCAGTTCTTACGCATACATATTCCGTTCTTACGCATATATATTCAGTTCTTACGCATATATATTCCGTTCTTACGCATATATATTCAGTTCTTACGCATATATATTAAGTTCTTACACATCTATATTCCGTTCTTATGCATATATATTCCGTTTTTACACATATATATTCAGTTCTTACACATATATATTCAGTTCTTACACATATATATTCAGTTCTTACACATATATATTCAGTTGTTCTACACATATATATTCAGTTCTTACGCATATATATTCCGTTCTTACGCATATATATTCAGTTCTTAGGCATATATATTCCGTTCTTACGCATATATATTTCAGTTCTTACACATATATGTTCAGTACTTACACATATATATTGAGTTCTCTACACATATATATTGAGTTCTTACACATATATATTCAGTTATTACACATATATATTCCGTTCTTACACATATATATATTCAGTTCTTACACATATATATTCAGTTCTTACACATATATATTCAGTTCTTACACATATATATTCAGTTCTTACGCATATATATTCCGTTCTTACGCATATATATTCCGTTCTCATGCATATATATTCCGTTTTTAGGCATATATATTCCGTTCTCTTACGCATATATATTCAGTTCTTTCACATATATATTCAGTTCTTACACATATATATTCAGTTCTTACACATATATATTCAGTTCTTACACATATATATTCAGTTCTTACACATATATATTCAGTTCTTACACATATATATACAGTTCTTACACATATATATTCAGTTCTTACACGTATATATTCAGTTCTTACGCATATTTATTCCGTTCTTACGCATATATATTCCGTTCTTACGCATATATATTCCGTTCTTATGCATATATATTCCGTTCTTACGCATATATATCCAGTTCTTACACATATATATTCAGTTCTTACACATATATATTTCAGTTCTTACACACATATATTCCGTTCTTACACATATATATTCAGTTCTTACACATATATTCAGTACTTACACATATATATTCAGTTCTTACGCATATATATTCCGTTCTTACGCATATATATTCAGTTCTTACACATATATATTCAGTTCTTACACATATATATTCAGTTCTTACACATATATATTCAGTTCTTACGCATATATATTCCGTTCTTACGCATATATATTCAGTTCTTACGCATATATATTCAGTTTCTTACACATATATATTCAGTTCTTACACATATATATTCAGTTCATACGCATATATATTCAGTTCTTACACATATATATTCAGTTCTTACACATATATATTCAGTTCTTACACATATATATTCATTTCTTACACATATATATTCAGTTCTTACACATATATATTCCGTTCTTACGCATATATATTCCGTTTTTACACATATATATTCAGTTCTTACACATATATATTTCAGTTCTTACACATATATATTCAGTTCTTACACATATATATTCAGTTGTTACACATATATATTCAGTTCTTACGCATATATATTCCGTTCTTACCCATATATATTCAGTTCTTAGGCATATATATTCAGTTCTTACACATATATATTCAGTTCTTACACATATATATTCAGTTCTTACGCAGATATATTCCGTTCTTACGCATATATATTCCGTTCTTACGCATATATATATTCCGTTCTCATGCATATATATTCCGTTTTTTAGGCATATATATTCCGTTCTTACGCATATATATTCAGTTCTTACACATATATATTCAGTTCTTACACATATATATTCAGTTCTTACACATATATATCTCAGTTGTTACACAAATATATTCAGTTCTTACACATATATATTCAGTTCTTACACATATATATACAGTTCTTACACATATATATTCAGTTCTTACACGTATATATTCAGTTCTTACGCATATATATTCCGTTCTTACGCATATATATTCCGTTCTTATGCATATATATTCCGTTCTTACGCATATATATCCAGTTCTTACACATATATATTCAGTTCTTTACACATATATATTCAGTTCTTACACATATATATTCAGTTCTTACACATATATATTCCGTTCTTACACATATATATTCAGTTCTTACACATATATTCAGTACTTACACATATATATTCAGTTCTTACGCATATATATTCCGTTCTTACGCATATATATTCAGTTCTTACGCATATATATTCAGTTCTTACACATATATATTCAGTTCTCTACACATATATAATTCAGTTCTTACGCATATATATTCAGTTCTTACACATATATATTCAGTTCTTACACATATATATTCAGTTCTTACACATATATATCCAGTTCTTACACATATATTATTCAGTTCTTACACATATATATTCCGTTCTTACGCATATAAATTCCGTTTTTACACATATATATTCAGTTCTTACACATATATATTCAGTTCTTACACATATATATTAAGTTCTTACACATATATAGTTCAGTTGTTACACATATATATTCAGTTCGTACGCATATATATTCCGTTCTAACGCATATATATTCAGTTCTTAGGCATATATATTCCGTTCTTACGCATATATATTCAGTTCTTACACAATATATATTCAGTACTTACACATATATGTTGAGTTCTTACACATATATATTCAGTTCTTACACATATATTCAGTACTTACACATATATATTCAGTTCTTACGCATATATATTCCGTTCTTACGCATATATATTCAGTTCTTACGCATATATATTCAGTTCTTACACATATATATTCAGTTCTTACACATATATATTCAGTTCTTACGCATATATATTCAGTTCTTACGCATATATATTCAGTTCTTACACATATATATTCAGTTCTTACACATATATATTCAGTTCTTACGCATATATATTCAGTTCTTACACATATATATTCAGTTCTTACACATATATATTCAGTTCTTACACATATATATTCAGTTCTTACACATATATATTCAGTTTCTTACACATATATATTCCGTTCTTACGCATATATATTCCGTTTTTTACACCATATATATTCAGTTCTTACACATATATATTCAGTTCTTACACATATATATTAAGTTCTTACACATATATATTCAGTTGTTACACATATATATTCAGTTCTTACGCATATATATTCCGTTCTAACGCATATATATTTCAGTTCTTAGGCATATATATTCCGTTCTTACGCATAATATATTCAGTTCTTACACATATATATTCAGTACTTACACATATATGTTGAGTTCTTACACATATATATTGAGTTCTTACACATATATATTCAGTTCTTACACATATATAATTCCGTTCTTACACATATATATATTCAGTTCTTACACATATATATTCAGTTCTTACACATATATATTCAGTTCTTACACATATATATTCAGTTCTTAATCATATTATATTCCGTTCTTACGCATATATATTCAGTTCTTACACATATATTCAGTACTTTACACATATATATTCCGTTCTTTAGGCATATATATTCGGTTCTTACGCATATATATTCAGTTCTTACACATATATATTCAGTTCTTACACATATATTCAGTACTTACACATATATATTCAGTTCTTAACGCATACATATTCCGTTCTTACACATATATATTCAGTTCTTACACATATATTCAGTACTTAACACATATATATTCAGTTCTTACGCATATATATTCCGTTCTTTACGCATATATATTCAGTTCTTACACATATATATTCAGTTCTTACACATATATTCAGTACTTACACATATATATTCAGTTCTTACGCATACATATTCCGTTCTTACGCATATATATTCAGTTCTTACGCATATATATTCAGTTCTTACACATATATATTCAGTTCTTACACATATATATTCAGTTCTTACACATATATATTCAGTTCTTACGCATATATATTCTGTTCTTACGCATATATATTCAGTTCTTACGCATATATATTCAGTTCTTACGCATATATATTCAGTTTCTTACACATATATATTCAGTTCTTACGCATATATATTTCAGTTCTTACACATATATATTCAGTTCTTACACATATATATTCAGTTCTTACACATATATATTCATTCTTTACACATATATATTCAGTTCTTACACATATATATTCCGTTCTTACGCATATATATTCCGTTTTTTACACATATATATTCAGTTCTTACACATATATTCAGTACTTACACATATATATTCAGTTCTTACGCATATATATTCCGTTCTTACACATATATATTCAGTTCTTACACATATATTCAGTACTTACACATACTATATTCAGTTCTTACGCATATATATTCCGTTCTTACGCATATATATTCAGTTCTTACACATATATATTCAGTTCTTACACATATATTCAGTACTTACACATATATATTCAGTTCTTACGCATACATATTCCGTTCTTACGCATATATATTCAGTTCTTACGCATATATATATTCAGTTCTTACACATATATATTCAGTTCTTAACACATATATATTCAGTTCTTACACATATATATTCAGTTCTTACGCATATATATTCCGTTCTTACGCATATATATTCAGTTCTTACGCATATATATTCAGTTCTTACACATATATATTCAGTTCTTACACATATATATTCAGTTCTTACGCATATATATTCAGTTCTTAGGCATATATATTCCGTTCTTACGCATATATATTCAGTTCTTACACATATATAATTCAGTACTTACACATATATGTTGAGTTCTTACACATATATGTTGAGTCTTACACATATATATTGAGTTATTTACACATATATATTCAGTTCTTTACACATATATATTCCGTTCTTACACATATATATATTCAGTTCTTACACATATATATTCAGTTCTAACACATATATTATTCAGTTCTCTTACACATATATATTCCGTTCTTACGCATATATATTCAGTTCTTAGGCATATATATTCCGTTCTTACGCATATATATTCAGTTTCTTACACATATATATTCAGTACTTACACATATATAATTGAGTTCTTACACATATATATTGAGTTCTTTACACATATATATTGAGTTCTTACACATATATATTCCGTTCTTACACATATATATATTCAGTTCTTACACATATATATTCAGTTCTTACACATATATATTCAGTTCTTACACATATATATTCAGTTCTTACGCATATATATTCCGTTCTTACGCATATATATTCCGTTCTTACGCATATATATTCCGTTCTCATGCATATATATTCCGTTTTTAGGCATATATATTCCGTTCTTATGCATATATATTCAGTTCTTACACATATATATTCAGTTCTTACACATATATATTCAGTTCTTACACATATATATTCAGTTCTTACACATATATATTCAGTCTTACAAATATATATTCAGTTCTTACACATATATATACAGTTCTTACACATATATATTCAGTTCTTACACGTATATATTCAGTTCTTACGCATATATATTCCGTTCTT
>JAWPHD010026016.1:0-14504 GCA_037043455.1 Cyrtodaria siliqua | reverse complement strand
AGAACTGAATATATATGTGTAAGAACTGAATATATATGCGTAAAACTGAATATATATGTGTAAGAACTGAATATATATGCGTAAGAACTGAATATATATGTCTAAGATCTAAATATATATGCGTAAGAACTGAATATATATGCGTAAGAACTCAATATATATGCTTAAGAACTGAATATATATGCTTAAAACTGAATATATATGTGTAAGAACTGAATATGTATGCGTAAGAACTGAATATATATGCGTAAGAACTGAATATATATGTCTTAGAACTGAATATATATGCGTAAGAACTGAATATATATGCGTAAGAACTGAATATATATGCTTAAGAACTGAATATATATGCGTAAAACTGAATATATGTGTAAGAACTGAATATAAATGCGTAAGAACTGAATATATATGCGTAAAACTGAATATATTTGTAAAAACTGAATATATATGCGTAAGAACTGAATATATATGCGTAAGAACTGAATATATATGTCTAAGAACTGAATATATATGCGTAAGAACTGAATATATATGCGTAAGAACTCAATATATATGCTTAAGAACTGAATATATATGCGTAAAACTGAATATATATGTGTAAGAACTGAATATATATGCGTAAGAACTGAATATATATGCGTAAGAACTGAATATATATGTCTAAGAACTGAATATATATGCGTAAGAACTGAATATATATGCGTAAGAACTCACTATATATGCTTAAGAACTGAATATATATGCGTAAGACCTGAATATATATGTGTAAGTACGTAATATATATTTGTAAGAACGGAAAATATATGTGTAAGAACGGAATATATATGTGTAACAACTGAATATATATGTGTAAGAATGGAACATATATGTGTAGGAACTGTATATATGTGTAAGAACTGAATATGTGTAAGAACTGAATATATGTGTGTAAGAACTGAAAATATATGCGTAAGAACTGAATATATATGCGTAAAACTGAATATATATGTGTAAGAACTGAATATATATGCGTAAGAACTGAATATATATGCGTAAGAACTGAATATATATGCGTAAAATTGTGTGTAAGAACTGAATATATTTGCGTAAGAACAGAATATATACGCGTAAGAACTGAATATATGTCTAAGAACTGAATAGATATCCGTCAGAACTGAATATATATGCGTAGGAACTGAATATATATGCGTACGAACGGAATATATATGGGTAAGAACGGAATATATATGTTTAAGAACGGAATATATATCCGTAAGAACGGAATATATATGTGTAAGAACGGAATATATATCTGTAAGAACGGAAAATATGTGTAAGAACGGAATATATATGTGTAAGAACTGAATATATATGAGTAAGAACGGAATATATATGTGTAAGAACTGAATATATATGTGTAAGAACTGAATATATATGTGTAAGAACTGAATATATATGCGTAAAACTGAATATATATGTGTAAGAACTGAATATATATGCGTAAGAACTGAATATATATGTCTAAGATCTAAATATATATGCGTAAGAACTGAATATATATGCGTAAGAACTGAATATATATGCTTAAGAACTGAATATATATGCTTAAAACTGAATATATATGTGTAAGAACTGAATATGTATGCGTAAGAACTGAATATATATGCGTAAGAACTGAATATATATGTCTTAGAACTGAATATATATGCGTAAGAACTCAATATATATGCTTAAGAACTGAATATATATGCGTAAAACTGAATATATATGTGTAAGAACGGAATATATATGTGTAAGATCTGAATATATATGTGTAAGAACTGAATATATATGTGTAGGAACTGAATATAGATGTGTAAGAACTGAATATATATGCGTAAGAACTGAATATATATGTGTAAGAACTGAATATATATGTGTAAGAACTGAATATAGATGTGTAATAACTCGATATATATGCTTAAGACCTGAATATATATGCGTAAAACTGAATATATATGTGTAAGAACTGAATATATATGCGTAAGAACTGAATATATATGTGTAAAAACGGAATATATATGTGTAAGAACGGAATATATATGTGACAGAAAACTGAATATATATGTGTAAGAACGGAATATATATGCGTAAGAACGGAATATATATGTGTAATAACGGAATATATATGTGTAAGAACGAAATATATATATGTAAGAACTGAATATATATGCGTAAGAACGGAATATATATGTGTAAGAACGGAAAATATATGTGTAAGGACGGAATATATATGTGTAAGAACTGAATATATATGTGTACGAACGGAATATATATGTGTAAGAACTGAATATATATGTGTAAGAACTGAATATATATGTGTAAGAACGGAATATATATGCGTAAGAACTGAATATATATGCGTAAAACTGAATATATATGTGTAAGAACTGAATTAATATGTGTAAGAACTGAATATATATGCGTAAGAACTGAATATATATGCGTAAGAACTCACTATATATGCTTAAGAACTGAATATATATGCGTAAGAACTGAATATATATGTGTAAGTACGGAATATATATTTGTAAGAACGGAAAATATATGTGTAAGAACGGAATATATATGTGTAAGAACTGAATATATATGTGTAAGAATGGAAAATATATGTGTAAGAACTGTATATATGTGTAAGAACTGAATATATATGTGTAAGAACTGAATATATATGTGTAAGGACTGAATATATATGCGTAAGAACTGAATATATATGCGTAAAACTGAATATATATGTGTAAGAACTGAATATATATGCGTAAGAACAGAATATATACGCTTAAGAAATGAATATATATGTATAATAGCTGAATATATATCCGTAAGAACTGAATATATATGCGTAAGAACTGATTATATAAGCGTAAGAACTGAATATATATGTGTAAGAACGGAATATATATGTGTAAAAACGGAATATATATGTGTAAGGACGGAATATATATGTGACAGAAAACTGAATATATATGTGTAAGAACGGAATATATATGCGTAAGAACGGAATATATATGTGTAATAACGGAATATATACGTGTAAGAACGAAATATATAGATGTAAGAACTGAATATATATGCGTAAGAACGGAATATATATGTGTAAGAACGGAAAATATATGTGTAAGAACGGAATAAATATGTGTAAGAACTGAATATATATGTGTACGAACGGAATATATATGTGTAAGAACTGAATATATATGTGTGAGAACGGAATATATATGCGTAAGAACTGAATATATATGCGTAAAACTGAATATATATGTGTAAGAACTGAATTAATATGTGTAAGAACTGAATATATATGCGAAAGAACTGAATATATATGCGTAAGAACTCACTATATATGCTTAAGAACTGAATATATATGCGTAAGAACTGAATATATATGTGTAAGTACGGAATATATATTTGTAAGAACGGAAAATATATGTGTAAGAACGGAATATATATGTGTAAGAACTGAATATATATGTGTAAGAATGGAAAATATATGTGTAAGAACTGTATATATGTGTAAGAACTGAATATATATGTGTAAGAACTGAATATATATGTGTAAGAACTGAATATATATGCGTAAAAACTGAATATATATGCGTAAAACTGAATATATATGTGTAAGAACTGAATATATATGCGTAAGAACTGAATATATATGCGTCAGAACTGGGTATATATGCGTAAAACTGAATAAATATGTGTAAGTACTGAATATATATGCGTAAGAACTGAATATATATGCGTAAGAACTGAATATATATGGATAAGAACGGAATATATATGTTTAAGAACGGAATATATATGCGTAAGAACGGAATATATATGTGTAAGAACGGAATATATATCTGTAAGAACGGAAAATATGTGTAAGAACGGAATATATATGTGTAAGAACTGAATATATATGAGTAAAAACGGAATATATATGTGTAAGAACTGAATATATATGCGTAAGAACTGAATATATATGCGTAAGAACTGAAAATATATGCGTAAGAACTGAATATATATGCGTAAAAACTGAATATATATGTCTAAGAATTGAATATATATTCGTAAGAACTGAATATATATGCGTAAGAACTCGATATATATGCTTAAGAACTGAATATATATGCGTAAAACTGAATATATATGTGTAAGAACTGAATATATATGCGTAAGAACAGAATATATATGCGTAAGAACTGAATATATACGCTTAAGAAATGAATATATATGTATAATAGCTGAATATATATCCGTAAGAACTGAATATATATGCGTAAGAACTGAATATATATGCGTAAGAACTGAATATATATGTGTAAGAACGGAATATATATGTGTAAAAACGGAATATATATGTGTAAGAACGGAATATATATGTGACAGAAAACTGAATGTATATGTATAAGAACGGAATATATATGCGTAAGAACGGAATATATATGTGTAATAACGGAATATATATGTGTAAGAACGAAATATATATATGTAAGACCTGAATATATATGCGTAAGAACGGAATATATATGTGTAAGAACGGAAAATATATGTGTAAGAACGGAATATATATGCGTAAGAACTGAATATATATGAGTAAGAACTGAATATATATGTCTTAGAACTGAATATATAAGCGTAAGAACTGAATATATATGCTTAAGAACTGAATATATATGCGTAAAACTGAATATATATGTGTAAGAACGGAATATATATGTGTAAGATCTGAATATATATGTGTAAGAACTGAATATATATGTGTAGGAACTGAATATAGATGTGTAAGAACTGAATATATATGCGTAAGAACTGAATATATATGTGTAAGAACTGAATATATATGTGTAAGAACTGAATATAGATGTGTAAAAACTCGATATATATGCTTAAGACCTGAATATATATGCGTAAAACTGAATATATATGTGTAAGAACTGAATATATATCCGTAAGAACTGAATATATATGCGTAAGAACTGAATATATACGCTTAAGAAATGAATATATATGTATAATAGCTGAATATATATCCGTAAGAACTGAATATATATGCGTAAGAACTGATTATATATGCGTAAGAACTGAATATATATGTGTAAGAACGGAATATATATGTGTAAAAACGGAATATATATGTGTAAGAACGGAATATATATGTGACAGAAAACTGAATATATATGTGTAAGAACGGAATATATATGCGTAAGAACGGAATATATATGTGTAATAACGGAATATATATGTGTAAGAACGAAATATATATATGTAAGAAATGAATATATATGCGTAAGAACGGAATATATATGTGTAAGAACGGAAAATATATGTGTAAGAACGGAATATATATGTGTAAGAACTGAATATATATGTGTACGAACGGAATATATATGTGTAAGAACTGAATATATATGTGTAAGAACTGAATATATATGTGTAAGAACGGAATATATATGCGTAAGAACTGAATATATATGCGTAAAACTGAATATATGTGTAAGAACTGAATTAATATGTGTAAGAACTGAATATATATGCGTAAGAACTGAATATATATGCGTAAGAACTCACTATATATGCTTAAGAACTGAATATATATGCGTAAGAACTGAATATATATGTGTAAGTACGGAATATATATTTGTAAGAACGGAAAATATATGTGTAAGAACGGAATATATATGTGTAAGAACTGAATATATATGTGTAAGAATGGAAAATATATGTGTAAGAACTGTATATATGTGTAAGAACTGAATATATATGTGTAAGAACTGAATATATATGTGTAAAGACTGAATATATATGCGTAAGAACTGAATATATATGCGTAAAACTGAATATATATGTGTAAGAACTGAATATATATGCGTAAGAACTGAATATAAATGCGTAAGAACTGAATATATATGCGTAAAACTGAATAAATATGTGTAAGTACTGAATATATATGCGTAAGAACTGAATATATATGCGTAAGAACTGAATATATATGGATAAGAACGGAATATATATGTTTAAGAACGGAATATATATGCGTAAGAACTGAATATATATGTCTTAGAACTTAATATATATGCGTAAGAACTCAATATATATGCTTAAGAACTGAATATATATGCGTAAAACTGAATATATATGTGTAAGAACGGAATATATATGTTTAAGATCTGAATATATATGTGTAAGAACTGAATATATATGTGTAGGAACTGAATATAGATGTGTAAGAACTGAATATATATGCGTAAGAACTGAATATATATGTGTAAGAACTGAATATATATGTGTAAGAACTGAATATAGATGTGTAAGAACTCGATATATATGCTTAAGAACTGAATATATATGCGTAAAACTGAATATATATGTGTAAGAACTGAATATATATGCGTAAGAACTGAATATATATGCGTAAGAACTGAATATATACGCTTAAGAAATGAATATATATGTATAATAGCTGAATATATATCCGTAAGAACTGAATATATATGCGTAAGAACTGATTATATATGCGTAAGAACTGAATATATATGTGTAAGAACGATATATATGTGTAAAAACGGAATATATATGTGTAAGAACGGAATATATATGTGACAGAAAAACTGAATATATATGTGTAAGAACGGAATATATATGCGTAAGAACGGAATATATATGTGTAATAACGGAATATATATGTGTAAGAACGAAATATATATATGTAAGAACTGAATATATATGCGTAAGAACGGAATATATATGTGTAAGAACGGAAAATATATGTGTAAGAACGGAATATATATGTGTAAGAACTGAATATATATGTGTACGAACGGAATATATATGTGTAAGAACTGAATATATATGTGTAAGAACGGAATATATATGCGTAAGAACTGAATATATATGCGTAAAACTGAATATATATGTGTAAGAACTGAATTAATATGTGTAAGAACTGAATATATATGCGCAAGAACTGAATATATATGCGTAAGAACTCACTATATATGCTTAAGAACTGAATATATATGCGTAAGAACTGAATATGTATGTGTAAGTACGGAATATATATTTGTAAGAACGGAAAATATATGTGTAAGAACGGAATATATATGTGTAAGAACTGAATATATATGTGTAAGAATGGAAAATATATGTGTAAGAACTGTATATATGTGTAAGAACTGAATATATATGTGTAAGAACTGAATATATATGTGTAAGAACTGAATATATATGCGTAAGAACTGAATATATATGCGTAAAACTGAATATATATGTGTAAGAACTGAATATATATGCGTAAGAACTGAATATATATGCGTAAGAACTGAATATATATGCGTAAAACTGAATAAATATGTGTAAGTACTGAATATATATGCGTAAAAACTGAATATATATGCGTAAGAACTGAATATATATGGATAAGAACGGAATATATATGTTTAAGAACGGAATATATATGCGTAAGAACGGAATATATATGTGTAAGAACGGAATATATATCTGTAAGAACGGAAAATATGTGTAAGAAGGGAATATATATGTGTAAGAACTGAATATATATGAGTAAAAACGGAATATATATGTGTAAGAACTGAATATATATGCGTAAGAACTGAATATATATGAGTAAGAACTGGAAATATATGCGTAAGAACTGAATATATATGCGTAAGAACTGAATATATATGTCTAAGAATTGAATATATATTCGTAAGAACTGAATATATATGCGTAAGAACTCGATATATATGCTTAAGAACTGAATATATATGCGTAAAACTGAATATATATGTGTAAGAACTGAATATATATGCGTAAGAACTGAATATATATGCGTAAGAACTGAATATATACGCTTAAGAAATGAATATATATGTATAATAGCTGAATATATATCCGTAAGAACTGAATATATATGCGTAAGAACTGAATATATATGCGTAAGAACTGAATATATATGTGTAAGAACGGAATATATATGTGTAAAAACGGAATATATATGTGTAAGAACGGAATATATATGTGATAGAAAACTGAATGTATATGTATAAGAACGGAATATATATGCGTAAGAACGGAATATATATGTGTAATAAAGGAATATATATGTGTAAGAACGAAATATATATATGTAAGACCTGAATATATATGCGTAAGAACGGAATATATATGTGTAAGAACGGAAAATATATGTGTAAGAACGGAATATATATGTGTAAGAACTGAATATATATGTGTAATAACAGAATATATATGTGTAAGAACTGAATATATATGTGTAAGAACTGAATATATATGTGTAAGAACTGAATATATATGCGTAAGAACTGAATATATATGCGTAAAACTGAAAATATATGTGTAAGAACTGAATATATATGTGTAAGAACTGAATATATATGTGTAAGAACTGAATATATATGCGTAAGAACTCACTATATATGCTTAAGAACTGAATATATATGCGTAAGAACTGAATATATATGTGTAAGTACGGAATATATATTTGTAAGAACGGAAAATATATGTGTAAGAACGGAATATATATGTGTAAGAACTGAATATATATGTGTAAGAATGGAAAATATATGTGTAAGAACTGTATATATGTGTAAGAACTGAATATATATGTGTAAGAACTGAATATATATGCGTAAGAACTGAATATATATGCGTAAGAACTGAATATATATGCGTAAAACTGAATATATTTGTAAGAACTGAATATATATGCGTAAGAACTGAATATATATGCGTAAGAACTGAATATATATGTCTAAGAACTGAATATATATGCGTAAGAACTGAATATTTATGCGTAAGAACTCAATATATATGCTTAAGAACTGGATATATATGCGTAAAACTGAATATATATGTGTAAGAACTGAATATATATGCGTAAGAACAGAATATATACGCGTAAGAACTGAATATATGTCTAAGAACTGAATAGATATCCGTAAGAACTGTATAAATATGCGTAAGAACTGAATATATAGGCGTACAAACGGAATATATATGGATAAGAACGGAATATATATGTTTAAGAACGGAATATATATGCGTAAGAACTGAATATATATGCGTAAGAACTGAATATATACGCTTAAGAAATGAATATATATGTATAATAGCTGAATATATATCCGTAAGAACTGAATATATATTCGTAAGAACTGAATATATATGCGTAAGAACTCGATATATATGCTTAAGAACTGAATATATATGCGTAAAACTGAATATATATGTGTAAGAACTGAATATATATGCGTAAGAACTGAATATATATGCGTAAGAACTGAATATATACGCTTAAGAAATGAATATATATGTATAATAGCTGAATATATATCCGTAAGAACTGAATATATATGCGTAAGAACTGAATATATATATGCGTAAAAACTGAATATATATGTGTAAGAACGGAATATATATGTGTAAAAACGGAATATATATGTGTAAGAACGGAATATATATGTGACAGAAAACTGAATGTATATGTATAAGAACGGAATATATATGCGTAAGAACGGAATATATATGTGTAATAACGGAAAATATATGTGTAAGAACGGAATATATATGTGTAAGAACTGAATATATATGTGTAAGAACGGAATATATATGTGTAAGAACTGAATATATATGTGTAAGAACTGAATATATATGTGTAAGAACTGAATATATATGCGTAAGAACTGAATAGATATGCGTAAAACTGAAAATATATGTGTAAGAACTGAATATATATGTGTAAGAACTGAATATATATGCGTAAGAACTGAATATATATGCGTAAGAACTCACTATATATGCTTAAGAACTGAATATATATGCGTAAGAACTGAATATATATGTGTAAGTACGGAATATATATTTGTAAGAACGGAAAATATATGTGTAAGAACGGAATATATATGTGTAAGATCTGAATATATATGTGTAAGAATGAAAAAATATGTGTAAGAACTGTATATATGTGTAAGAACTGAATATATATGTGTAAGAACTGAAAATATATGTGTAAGAACTGAATATATATGCGTAAGAACTGAATATATATGCGTAAAACTGAATATATATGTGTAAGAACTGAATATATATGCGTAAGAACTGAATATATATGCGTAAAACTGAATATATTTGTAAGAACTGAATATATATGCGTAAGAACTGAATATATATGTCTAAGAACTGAATATATATGCGTAAGAACTGAATATTTATGCGTAAGAACTCAATATATATGCTTAAGAACTGGATATATTAGCGTAAAACTGAATATATATGTGTAAGAACTGAATATATATGCGTAAGAGCAGAATATATACGCGTAAGAACTGAATATATGTCTAAGAACTGAATAGATATCCTTAAGAACTGAATATATATGCGTAAGAACTGAATATATATGCGTACAAACGGAATATATATGGATAAGAACGGAATATATATGTTTAATAACGGAATATATATGCGTAAGAACGGAATATATATGTGTAAGAACGGAATATATATATGTAAGAACGGAAAATATGTGTAAGAACGGAATATATATGTGTAAGAACTGAATATATATGAGTAAAAACGGAATATATATGTGTAAGAACTGAATATATATGTGTAAGAACTGAATATATATGTGTAAGAACTGAATATATATGTGTAAAAACTGAATATATATGCGTAAAACTGAATAAATATGTGTAAGAACTGAATATATATGCGTAAGAACTGAATATATATGCGTAAGAACTGAATATATATGTCTAAGAACTGAATATATATGCGTAAGAACTGAATATATATGCGTAAGAACTCACTATATATGCTTAAGAACTGAATATATATGCGTAAGAACTGAATATATATGTGTAAGTACGGAATATATAATTGTAAGAACGGAAAATATATGTGTAAGAACGGAATATATATGTGTAACAACTGAATATATATGTGTAAGAATGGAACATATATGTGTAGGAACTGTATATATGTGTAAGAACTGAATATATATGTGTAAGAACTGAATATATATGTGTAAGAACTGAATATATATGCGTAAGAACTGAATATATACGTTTAGAAATGAATATATATGGTATAATAGCTGAATATATATCCGTAAGAACTGAATATATATGCGTAAGAACTGAATATATATGCGTAAGAACTGAATATATATGTGTAAGAACAGAATATATATGCGTAAGAACTGAATATATATGCGTAAGAACTGAATATATATGCGTAAGAACTGAATATATATGTCTAAGAACTGAATAAATATGCGTAAGAACTCAATATATATGCGTAAGAACTCAATATATATGCTTAAGAACTGAATATATATGCGTAAAACTGAATATATATGTGTAAGAACGGAATATATATGCGTAAGAACTGAATATATATGCGTAAGAACTGAATATATATGCGTAAGAACTGAATATATATGCGTAAAACTGAATATATTTGTAAGAACTGAATATATATGTGTACGAACTGAATATACATGTATATGCGTAAGAACTGAATATATATGCGTAAGAACTGAATATATATGTGTAAAACTGAATATATATGTGTAAGAACTGAATATATATGCGTAAGAACTGAATATATATGCGTAAGAACTGAATATATATGTCTAAGAACTGAATATATATGCGTAAGAACTGAATATATATGCGTAAGAACTCAATATATATGCTTAAGAACTGAATATATATGCGTAAAACTGATTATATATGTGTAAGAACTGAATATATATGCGTAAGAACAGAATATATACGCGTAAGAACTGAATATATGTCTAAGAACTGAATAGATATCCGTAAGAACTGAATATATATGCGTAAGAACTGAATATATATGCGTACGAACGGAATATATATGGGTAAGAACGGAATATATATGTTTAAGAACGGAATATATATGCGTAAGAACGGTATATATATGTTTAAGAACGAAATATATATCTGTAAGAACGGAAAATATGTGTAAGAACGGAATATATATGTGTAAGAACGGAATATATATGCGTAAGAACTGAATATATATGCGTAAAACTGAATATATATGTGTAAGAACTGAATTAATATGTGTAAGAACTGAATATATATGCGTAAGAACTGAATATATATGCGTAAGAACTCACTATATATGCTTAAGAACTGAATATATATGCGTAAGAACTAAATATGTATGTGTAAGTACGGAATATATATTTGTAAGAACGGAAAATATATGTGTAAGAACGGAATATATATGTGTAAGAACTGAATATATATGTGTAAGAATGGAAAATATATGTGTAAGAACTGTATATATGTGTAAGAACTGAATATATATGTGTAAGAACTGAATATATATGTGTAAGAACTGAATATATATGCGTAAGAACTGAATATATATGCGTAAAACTGAATATATATGTGTAAGAACTGAATATATATGCGTAAGAACTGAATATATATGCGTAAGAACTGAATATATATGCGTAAAACTGAATAAATATGTGTAAGTACTGAATATATATGCGTAAGAACTGAATATATATGCGTAAGAACTGAATATATATGGATAAGAACGGAATATATATGTTTAAGAACGGAATATATATGCGTAAGAACGGAATATATATGTGTAAGAACGGAATATATATCTGTAAGAACGGAAAATATGTGTAAGAAGGGAATATATATGTGTAAGAACTGAATATATATGAGTAAAAACGGAATATATATGTGTAAGAACTGAATATATATGCGTAAGAACTGAAAATATATGCGTAAGAACTGAATATATATGCGTAAGAACTGAATATATATGTCTAAGAATTGAATATATATGCGTAAGAACTCGATATATATGCTTAAGAACTGAATATATATGCGTAAAACTGAATATATATGTGTAAGAACTGAATATATATGCGTAAGAACTGAATATATATGCGTAAGAACTGAATATATACGCTTAAGAAATGAATATATATAGCTGAATATATATCCGTAAGAACTGAATATATATGCGTAAGAACTGAATATATATGCGTAAGAACTGAATATATATGTGTAAGAACGGAATATATATGTGTAAAAACGGAATATATATGTGTAAGAACGGAATATATATATGATAGAAAACTGAATGTATATGTATAAGAACGGAATATATATGCGTAAGAACGGAATATATATGTGTAATAACGGAATATATATGTGTAAGAACGAAATATATATATGTAAGACCTGAATATATATGCGTAAGAACGGAATATATATGTGTAAGAACGGAAAATATATGTGTAAGAACGGAATATATATGTGTAAGAACTGAATATATATGTGTAATAACAGAATATATATGTGTAAGAACTGAATATATATGTGTAAGAACTGAATATATATGTGTAAGGACTGAATATATATGCGTAAGAACTGAATATATATGCGTAAAACTGAAAATATATGTGTAAGAACTGAATATATATGTGTAAGAACTGAATATATATGTGTCAGAACTGAATATATATGCGTAAGAACTCACTATATATGCTTAAGAACTGAATATATATGCGTAAGAACTGAATATAAAGAACTGAATATATATGTGTAAGTACGGAATATATATTTGTAAGAACGGAAAGTATATGTGTAAGAACGGAATATATATGTGTAAGAACTGAATATATATGTGTAAGAATGGAAAAATATATGTATAAGAACTGTATATATGTGTAAGAACTGAATATATATGTGTAAGAACTGAATATATATGCGTAAGAACTGAACTATATATGCGTAAGAACTGAATATATATGCGTAAAACTGAATATATTTGTAAGAACTGAATATATATGCGTAAGAACTGAATATATATGCGTAAGAACTGAATATATATGTCTAAGAACTGAATATATATGCGTAAGAACTGAATATTTATGCGTAAGAACTCAATATATATGCTTAAGAACTGGATATATATGCGTAAAACTGAATATATATGTGTAAGAACTGAATATATATATGCGTAAGAACTGAATATATATGCCTAAGAACTGAATATATATGTCTACGAACTAAATATATATGCGTAAGAACTGAATATATATGCGTAAGAACTCAATATATATGCTTAAGAACTGAATATATATGCGTAAAACTGATTATATATGTGTCATAGAACGGAATATATATGTGTAAGAACTGAACATATATGTGTAAGAACGGAATATATGTGTAAGAATATATATGCGTAAGAACGGAATATATATGTGTAAGAACGGAATATATGTGTAAAAATATATATGCGTAAGAACGGAATATATATGTGTAAGACTTGAACATATATGCGTAAAACTGAATATATATGCGAAAGAACGGGATATATATATGCGTAAAGAACGGAATATATGTTTAAGAAAGGAATATATATGAGTGAGAACGGAATATATATGTGTATGAACGGAATATATACGTGTAAGA
>JAWPHD010026015.1:0-14515 GCA_037043455.1 Cyrtodaria siliqua | reverse complement strand
AAATCGTACTCTTGCCCTATTGTCATCCCAGTAAAATGCGACATTATAAACAAGAAATACCCACCAGGATAACACAATTGACAGCATTAATAGGCAATGTAAGTGTAACACAAACATGATCATGTATATATGAATAAAATAAAGCCTACATTACGTGGTTCCGCCTTAATTCCATTAAGCGATGGGAAAGCTTATATTAGCAGGATTTTATAACGGATATTTCGACAATGTATCACGTTTAAAAACTGTTTTTATTGCAAAAAAAGCGAAAAACTGTTTAAAATTACATATGAAATGTTTTAATTTTACAATATGCAAGCTTTTTAAGCCAAGATTAAGGTATTATTTCATACCCCAGCCAACGCCGTGTTCGCGCTTCTTGGAGAAGGGATTGGATGGGGTATGAAGGTTAATACTCGGACCACGTAATGAGAAATTCCATATATCAAATTATTTGTTCCAATAACATTAAGCATACATCCTTTTATCACAAAGTGTAACTCATCTTCGATCTCTAGAGGACCATTTATATTCTTTTTTCTAACAATTGACAACTGGTGTAATATGTAATGAGCGATATCTAACATGACTCTGCCATTGTTCTTATACACCCCAATGCATAGTCAAAGTGTTTTAATATCCCATGTGTGTTTTCATGACTGGCCTTCGAGACAGTGCGAGACAATACATTTGTCTCATTTTCATTTTTACTGAAGCTATAAAAAAGCTTCAATCAGATTGGGACTCAAACGTCTCAAAATATAATCTGCCCCCACGCCCAACTCCCAGCCCACACCTCCTCTACACACGCACACGTACCGTACCGTTCATCCCCCCCCCCCCACCACCCCCCAACCATACACACTACACATAGACGATACACACACTACGTATCAAATTATTACAAATATATTTAAAACATTTATTAAAGGGACACGTGGCAATCTTGAAGTGTTTTAAATGGGTGTCTCGATTTATATATCCAGTATCATTTTTAGTTTTACCCTGGTTTACATTTAAATAAGTCAAATTTTAAATATTCACTATTTCGTCTTATTATACTAAAAGTTTAATATATCATTGGTGCAATAATATCAAAAATTAATAATTTACAAAAACAAATTGCTTAATACTATGCTTAGAATTAATATTAATGATTGAACAAATGCAAGTTTGCAGAAAAACTAGCGGGAAGCCGTGAGTTTTTGAAAAAATAAAGATTGCCGTGTGTCCCTTTAACTCTGAGTGAGTCTGTGGGTCTGTACTTCAGACAAAAGCTGCAAGGAAAAAACATAAGCATTGTATATTAGCTTTAAAACGGCCATGGACAGAACTTGCACTCATTAATGCATGAACAAATAAATTGGCGGGAACAAATGTACACTATTATAATTTTACAAAGTTGAAATGTATGTATGTGTGTATTTGACTGTATTTGACTGTATGTGTTATATAGATGTAAATTTGTGTATCGTCTTGCAATGGTGTATACGTGACTGTTGTATTTTGTAAGTCTAGTCACATCGTAAGTTTAGAGATAAAGCCCGCAGGAGGTCACAAGGTTGTTCCCCTTGCACACTTGCCAAATAAATGCACGTAAATCAAATAAAATCTGTAGAGGCATATGCATCTAGTTATTGTACTGCACTTCATGTTTAAATGATATAGCTTTACTTACTTATCCGATTTAATACTTTTCTTTTGTATCATTTAATTCATCAATGGTATTTGCTTGGCTCTTAAGTGCACACTTGTGTGGAGGTTTGTTTTAATGTGTTATAATATTTGCAACCATAAATAACGACACCCCATATTTAAGACGTTGATCTAATTTGTACCTAGTAAAGTTGTCTGTCAGTACCTATCTGAAATGCCAGTGTTTGATTACATGTTTTTGAATTTCCAGTGGTTGATAAAATATTTTTGAATTTCCAGTGGTTGATAAAATATTTTTGAATTTCCAGTGGCTGATATTTCAGTGTCTGAATTTCAAGTAATTGATATAATATTTTAAAATGTCGAGTGGTTGATAAAATACTTTTGAATTCCAGTGGCTGATAGTTCAATGTCTGAATTGCAATTAATTGATACAATGTTGTATAAAGTCAGTGGTTGTTATAACGTTCTTAAATTTCCAGTGGTTGATTTTTCAGTGTCTGAATTTCAAGTAACCGAAAACAAGTTTTTGCGTGTCTGATACAATGTTTCGGAATTTCCATGGATTCATTCTACTGATTCTAAGTTCCGGTGATTGATAAAATGAATTTGAATACAAATTATCTGAAATTTCAAGTGATTAATAAACTATATTAATTTTGCACTTCCAGTGAATGAGTAATTGATACAATGTATCTGAAATTTCCAATGATTGATAAAAGTTTAAGAATTTCCAGTAATTGATTACATGTTTATTAATTTCCAGTATTGGTGAAACGTGTCTGAATATCAAGTGAATTTCCTGATATGTAAACTTGTCAATTGATATAATGTATATCATAATAATTATGCAAGTGACTAATTCAGAACATCCAAAAACAACATACACGAGTCTCGTGTAGTGCATGTGCATATTCCAGTGAGTCTTTAATAAAAAGCATCTGAAGTGTTGCCAGTCTTTATAAAGTGTATCTGAAGTTGCCAGTCTTTGGCAGCATACAATGCATCTGAAATTACCAGTCATTAATTAACTGCATCTGAAGTTGCCAATCTTGATAAAGTGCATCTGAAGTTGTCAATCTTGATAAAGTGCATCTGAAGTTACCAGTTTTGATAAATGTATCTGAAGTTGCCAGTCTTGATAAAATGCATCTGAAGTTACCAGTTTTGATAAATGTATCTGAAGTTGCCAATCTTTGATAAAGTGCATCTGAAGTTGCCAGTCTTGATAACATGCATCTGAAGTTACCAGTCTTGAGGAAGTGCATCTGAAGTTGCCAGTCTTGATAAAATGCATCTAAAGTTGTCAATCTTCGATAAGTTGCATCTGAAGTTGCCAATCTTTGATAAAGTGCATCTGAAGTTGCAAATCTTTGATAAAGTGTATATGAAGTTGCCAGTCTTGACAACATGCATCTGAAGTTGCCAGTCTTGATGAAGTGCATTTGAAGTTGCCAGTCTTGATAAAGTGCATCTGAAGTTGCCAGTCTTGATAAAATGCATCTGAAGTTGTCAATCTTCGATAAGTTGCATCTGAAGTTGCCAGTCTTTATAAAGTGTATATGAAGTTTCCAATATTTGATAAAGTGCATCTGAAGTTGCCAGTCTTGATGATGTGCATTTGAAGTTGCCAGTCTTGATAAAGTGCATCTGAAGTTGCCAGTCTTGAGGAAGTGCATCTGAAGTTGCCAGTCTTGATAAAATGCATCTGAAGTTGTCAATCTTCGATAAGTTGCATCTGAAGTTGCCAGTCTTTATAAAGTGTATATGAAGTTTCCAATTTTGATAAAGTACATCTGAGGTTGTCAATCTTTGATAAGGCGCATCTGAAGTTGCCAATCTTGATAAAGTGCATCTGAAGTTGCCAATCTTTGATAAAGTGTATCTGAAGTTGCCAGTCTTGACAATATGCATCTGAAGTTGCCAGTATTGATGAAGTGCATCTGAAGTTGCCAGTCTTGATAACATGCATCTGAAGCTGCCAGTCTTGATGAGGTGTATCTGAAGTTGCCAGTCTTGATAAAGTGTATCTGAAGTTGCAATCTTGATGAAGTACATCTGAAGTTGCCAGTCTTGATAACCTGCATCTGAAGTTGCATATCTTTGATAACGTGCATCTGAAGTTGCCAGTCTTGATGAAGTGCATCTGAAGTTGTCAATCTTTGATAAAATGCATCTGAAGTTGCCAGTCTTGATAACGTGCATCTGAAGTTGCTAGTCTTGATAAAGTACATCTAAAGTTATCAACCTTGATAAGGTTTATCTGAAGTTGCCAATTTTGATAACACGCATCTGAAGTTGCCAGTCTTGATGAAGTGCATCTGAAGTTGTCAATCTTTGATAAGGTGCATCTGAATTTGCCAGTCTTGATAAAGTGCATCTGAAGTTGCAATCTTGATGAAGTATATCTGAAGTTGCCAGTCTTGATAACCTGCATCTGAAGTTGCAAATCTTTGATAACGTGCATCGGAAGTTGCCAATTGTTGATAAAGTGCATATGAAGTTGCTAGTCTTGATAAAGTGCATCTAAAGTTATCAACATTGATAAAGTTCATCTGAAGTTGCCAATTTTGATAAATTGTATCGGAAGTTGCCAGTCTTGATAAAGTACATCTGAAGTTGCCAGTCTTGATAAAGTGTATCTGAAGTTGTCAGTCTTTAAAACGTATCTGAATTTATCAGTCTTTGATAAAGCTCACCAGACCTAGCCAGTCATTGTTGGTAACATATCTGAAGTGCTTCCGGTATTGATAAAGTGCCTCTCTTTCATAAAGAGCATCTTCAAAGAGCATCTTCAGTTGCCAGTCTTTGATAACGTCCAGCTTCAGTTGCCAGTCTTTGACAAAATGCATCTTCAGTTGCCAGCCTTTGATAAAGTTCATTTTCAGTTGCCAGTCTTTAAAAACGCACATCTTCAATTGCCATTCTTCGATAAAGTGTTTCTTCAGTTGCCAGTCTTTGATAAAGTGCATCTTCAGTTGCCAATCTTTGAAAAAGTTCATCTTCAGTTGCCATGCTTTGATCAAGTGCATTTTCAGTTGCCAGTCTTTAAAAACGCACATCTTCAATAGCCAGTTTTTGATTAAGTGCATCTTCAGTTGCCATTCTTTGATAAAGTTCATCTTCAGTTGCCAATCTTTGACAAAGTGCATATTCAGTTGCCAGTCTTTGACAAAATGCATCTTCAGTTGCCAGCCTTTGATAAAGTGCATTTTCAGTTGCCAGTCTTTAAAACGCACATCTTCAATTGCCAATCTTTGACAAAGTGTTTCTTCAGTTGCAAGTCTTTGATAAAGTGCATCTACAGTTGCCAGTCTTGTCTCTGATAACTTTCATCTTCAGATGCCAGCCTTTGATAAAGTGCATTTTCAGTTGCCAGTCTTTAAAAACGCACATCTTAAATTGCCATTCTTTGATAAAGTGCATCTTCAGTTGCCAATCTTGTCTTTCATAACTTTCATCTTCAGTTGCCAGGCTTTGATAAAATGCATTTTCAGTTGCCAATCTTTGAAAAAGTGCATCTTCAGTTGCCATGCTTTGAAAAAGTGCTTTTTCAGTTGCCAGTCTTCGATAAAGTGCATCTTAAGTTGCCACTCTTTGATAAAGTCAATGTTCAGTTGCCAGTTTTTGATAAAGTGCATCTTCAGTTGCCAGGCTTTGATAAAGTGCATCTTCAGTTGCCAGGCTTTGATAAAGTGTATATTCAGTTGCCAGTCTTCATAAAGTGCATCTTCATTTGCCAGTCTTTGATTAAAGTCCATCTTCAGTTGCCAGCTTTTGATTAAAGTGCATCTTCAGTTGCCAGTCTTTGATAAAGTGCATCTTCAGTTGCCAGGTTTTGATTAAAGTGCATCTTCAGTTGCCAGATTTTGATCAACTGCATCTTCAGTGGCCAATTTTTGATAAAGTGCTTCTTCAATTGCCAGTCTTTGATAAAGTGCATTTTCATTTGCCAGTTTTTGATTAAAGTGCATCTTTAGTGGCCAGTTTTTGATCAAGTGCATCTTCAGTTGCCAGGCTTTGATAAAGTGCATCTTCAGTTGCCAGTCTGTAATAAATTTCATCTTCAGTTGCCGACAGTCCTTCAAAACGTTCATCTTCAGTTGCCAGTTTTCATGAAGTGCATCTTCAGTTTTGCCAATCTTTGATAAAATGCATCTTCAGTTGCCAGTCCTTCATAAAGCGCATCTTCAGTTGCCAGTCTTTGATAAAGTGCATCTTCAGTTTCCAGTATTTAATAAATTTCATCTTCAGTTGCCAGTCCTTCATAAGGTCCATCTTCAGTCGCCAGTTTTCATGAAGTGCATCTTCAGTTTTGCCAGTCTTTGATAAAGTGCATCTTCAGTTTTGCCAGTCATTGATAAAGTGCATCTTCAGTTTTGCCAGTCCTTGATAAAGTGCATCTTCAGTTGCCAGTCTTTGATAAATTGCATCTTCAGTTGGCAGTCTTAATTAAGTGCATTTTCAGTTGCCAGTTTTTGATAAAGTGCATCTTCAGTGGTCAGTTTTTGATAAAGTGCATCTTCAGTGGTCAGTTTTTGATAAGGTGCATCTTCAGTTGCCAGTCTTTGATAAATTGCATCTTCAGTTGCCAGTTTTTGATAAAGTGCATCTTCATTTGCCAGTCTTTGATAAAGTGCATCTTCATTTGCCAGTCTTTGATAAAGTACATTTTCAGTTACCAGTCTTTGATAACGTCCATATTCAGTTGCCAGTCTTTGATAAAGTACAATTTCTGTTACCAGTCTTTGATTACGTCCATATTCAGTTGCCGGACTTTGATAAAGTGCATTTTCAGTTGCCAGTTTTTGATAAAGTGCATTTTCAGTTGCCAGTTTTTGATAAAGTTCATTTTCAGTTGTCAATCGTTCATACCATGCAGCTTCGTTGTCAATCGTTGATAAAATGCATCTGAAGTCGTTGGTCTTGATAGCGAGCATATGAAACGTTGCCAGTCTTGATCAAATGCATCTGAAGTGATAACATACTGGTGCAGTTGCCAGTTACTTATTAAATGCACATTATCCTACGTTAGAACTTCCCAGGTATAATACAATATTTGACTAGGAAAAATGTGTTGTTTCCGCTCAGCCGACCTGCCCTACCCTTAGCCCAAGATCATTTTGTTGTATGCTTTTCAGCTTCGGTGTCTTCTATTCCGCCACATAATTGTGCTGCTGGGCTACTGTTGTTTTTATTTCTACTGCTGCTCCTGATGATGATGATGATGATGATGATGATGATGATGATGATGATGATGATGATGATGATGATGATGATGATGATGATGATGATGATGATGATGATGATGATGATGATGATGATGATGATGTAATGTCTTAGCGGAGTACTATAGTGCTGACTGTCAGTTCTGCTAGTAACTATGATATTGCTGTGCCTTTTCTGTTACGTGACTGTTTATAAAAGCCAGCTTACACCTGGATTGACTTCTAAATCTTACAATTTTCCTCATGAATTCTCAAAGGTTGTTTCTCCCCCAGAACGTAGGTGAGACGTCAGGTGTACAGCGCATCTTATATCCTGCTTTAGTGAGAAGGGTGTTAACCCCATGCAGATTGCTCGTAAGTTATGGCTAATGATAAACTTCTGCAGAGCCACTTTAGCGATTATGGAAGATAAAAAAAAATGTATATAAGTTCAGATTATGTAATAAGTAAACAAACCAGACAGAATGCGGCAAAGAGTGTTGAGATCAACTTTATAAACCCCTGTGGTAACTGATACGTGTGGGAAGCAGGTAATTTGCTGAAAACTGCAATCGATTATGCAAGGGTAACAAAGGTGATCGCGGAGCCGTAATAATAGCTCACCGTAACGTTTCGACTATGTCATAATTACGTGTATTATTAGTATTTAACATGAGAGTGTTTTGCATATTACACTGCATTGACATTAATGAATTAATGGTGACATATGATGGATGCGGGAACCTGGTGGAACTCTTTACAATAGAAGAAAGAGTTTAAGATTTGTTACTTTAAATGTATTGACAGCTGGGTGATGTTTTTAAATTGTGTACTTATTCGGAGGGTTTCTATTCTGAATTCTACAATATGCATACGAGGTGATGATGAATACGCTCAGTTTACTGAGTATTGGTTACCTTAAATGACCCATAAAAATGTAAATATGTTTATACAAAGTATAAATACTTTTCTCAAATGCTTACTATTTAGCAGTATGAAAATAATAAAACTCTACTAATGTTTAACTCTTCACCATAAAAAAGATGCCAGTTTTAGCGCTGCATTAAAAACGCATAAAATAATAACTGTGTGGCGCTCCCTTAAATCTGAAAAGTTACAAATTGTTTGGAGCTTGCCCCTAAAAATGAAAAGTAAGACTACGGCCCTCTCCCTTGTCCTAAAATGGTGAAATTGCATTACGCCATCACCTACATCATCTCACAATCCTGGATATTCCCATTTTTGCGAATATTACCTTTTATTAATCTTGCGATGCGTTATATTAGACGCAACAATGTTAATGTGCCGTATATTAGTTATTTGACCTATTACTTACATCTTGTCTTCATTCAGAC
Organism: Cyrtodaria siliqua; assembly: GCA_037043455.1. NCBI lineage: Eukaryota > Metazoa > Mollusca > Bivalvia > Adapedonta > Hiatellidae > Cyrtodaria > Cyrtodaria siliqua. Next base: position 6,297 of record JAWPHD010026015.1, on the reverse strand, counting down.
ATTCCATGCGTTTTTATATTGTAAAGATCGTCGATTCTGGATGCGAACAAGCATATGCTCCGTAACGTTTCTTTAATATGTCTCATCTTATGTACCAAGACTGCAGTTATGCTCTGTTCAATCACCAGCATCATTTTTTTTATTTACATGCAAGTGTCAGTGTCACATTGCATGTTTCTTAATAAAAAATCAGATTTAAAGGAGATTTGGTGTGGTTTGTGTATACAGATTTAAGGATGTTTGGTATAATGTATACTCGGACTAAGGAGGTTTGGTAAAATGTATATTCAGATTTTAAGGAGGTTTGGTATAGTTTATTCTCAGACTAAGGACGTTTGATATAATGTATACTTACTCAGATTTAAGGAGAGTTATACTCAGACGGAAAAGGGCACATAAATCCTTCAAAATGACAGTTTGATGCCCTTTAACACAACATGCATGTGTCCCATATACCTAGCTGTGACAATCATAGATAGTAAGAGTCTATATTCTGGGCCTACCATAGACATACAACAATCCCACAGCTGCCATCTACCCAGCCATACGTATATTTCAAATATTGTCACTCTATGTGTGTCAAATGTCAGCCATCACGCTTTACTGCGGTTCAACCCTTGCTACCTGTGTGCGTAATGGCGGACAGAGGGCGGATAGTACAGCACAGCTGCGCAGTTAGGTTAGTTATGTCAGACAGATCGGGTTGTGTAATAAGAGATATAGGTAAAGTCAGACCAAAGAAATTCATTACTGCAGCTGTGCTTTAATAGAGTCATATACAATTTCAGTAAATAAATAATAATTATGTAGACGCAATATAAAAAGTAAAAGAAATTATTATATATCATTTTATATACGTAGTTTTTATTGGCTGAAAAGCAGTCACGTGTAATTCACTAGTATGAACTACTGACTTGAAAACGTGCTCAAACGTGTCCAATCCGGTTTAAACCAAACTTGCGAGTCAATAGTTCTCTTTCGGGTGAATAGTTCTCTTGCCGAGTCAATAGTATCTTCCAGATCATTCAGGCGCTTTATTACCAATGTGAATTATTTACCATAAGCGCTCAATGACATAGAATAAAAATTAACGACAAACTTTTTTCATTATGATTCAATATAATAAACTTCTGTTTCTGTCAACGGTTAAAACTATTCATTCTCGGGAATGACTATTGACCCTCGGCAGTAAACTATTGACCGAGACGCAGTAGTGACGAGAGGTCATCATTGATAGTAACGAGATGTCATCGCTGATCACTGGTAGTAACGAGAAGTCATCACTGGTAGTGACGAGAGATCATCAACTTACGATGTGACTAGACTTAGATAGTTGTATACTATTTCATTTTTCTCTTTGGACACTTTAGCATTCACGCATATATTAAAATATAAATTAATGATTTGCAGTGATATTATTTTTTAACGAATTGTCATAATCGTATACACTTACATAAATGGTATTAAAATATTTAAGTTGCCCTGATAATGAAATCAATTCAAATGTAACGCTGGTAGTATTAAACAACAGGTCATCCCTGGCCGTGTCGGCTAGAAAGTTCATCACTGGTAGTAGCCAGAGTTCATCACTGATAGTAACGAGAGGTCAACACTGGTAGTAACGAAAGGTCATCGCTGATCATTGGTAGTAACGATAGGTCATCACTGGTAGTGACGAGAGGTCATCGCTGATCACTGGTAGTAACGCGACGTCATCACTGGTAGTGACGAGAGGTCATCATTGATACTAACGAGATGTCATCGCTGATCACTGGTAGTAACGAGAAGTCACCACTGGTAGTGACGAGAGATCATCACTGGTAGTGATGAGAGGTCATCACTGATAGTAACGAGAGGTCATCGTTGATCACTGGTTGTAACAACAGGTCATCACTTATAGTAACGAGGTGTCATCCCTGGTAGTAACTAGAGGTAATCGCTGAGCACTGGTAGTTAATAGAGAGGTCATCACTGGTAGTGACGAGAGGTCATCACTGATAGTACCGAGAGGTCATCGCTGATCACTGGTAGTAACGAGAGCTGATCACTGGTAGTAACGAGAGCTGATCACTGGTAGTAACGAGAGGTCATCAGTGATAGTAACGAGAGTTCATCACTGGTAGTGACGAGAGCTCATCACTGGTAGTAAAGAGAGCTCATCACTGAGAGTGGCGAGAGGTCATCACTGGTAGTGACGAGAGCTCATCACTGGTAGTAACGAGAGGTCATCGCTGATCTCTGGTAGTAAAGAGAGGTCATCAGTTGTAGTAACGAGAGGTAATCGTTGACCACTGGTAGTAAGGAGAGGTCATCACTAGTAGTGACAAGAGGTCATCATTGGTAGTGACAACAGGTCATCACTAGTTGTAACCAAAGCTCATCACTGGTAGTGACAACAGGTCATCACTGGTAGTGACAACAGGTCATCACTAGTTGTAACCAAAGCTCATCACTGGTAGTGCGAAGAGGTCATCACTGGTAGTAACGAGAGGTCATCACTGGTAGTGACAAAAGGTCATCACTGGTAGTTACGGGAGGTCATCACTGGTAGTTACGAGAGGTCATCACCGGTAGTGACATGAGGTAATCACTGGTAGTTACAAGAGAACATCATTAGTAGTGAAAGAGGTCATCACTGGTAGTGACGAGAGGTCTTAACTGGTAGCTATGAGAGGTCATCACTGGTAATAACGAGAGGTCATCGCTGACAACTGGTGGTAACGAGAGGGCATCGCTGGTAATAACAAGAGGTCATCACTGGTAGTAACAAAAGGTCATCGCTGACCACTGGTAGTAACGAGAGGTCGTCACTGGTAGTAACAAGAGGCCATGACTGGCACTAACGAGAGGTTATCGCTGATCACTGGTAGTAACGAGATGTCATCATCGATAGTGACAAGATATCACCAATGATAGTGACAAGAGGTCATCACTGGTAGTAACGAGAGGCCATCGCTGATCACCGGTAGTAACAAGATATCATCACTGGTAGTGACAAGATGTCATCAGTTGTAGTAACGAGAGTCATCACTGGTAATAACGAGAGGTAATCGCTAACCACTGGTAGTAACGAGATGTCATCACTAATAGCGACAAGAGGTCATCACTGGTGGTGGCAAGAGGTCATCACTGGTAGTAACGAGATGTCATCACTGATCACTGGTAGTAACGAGAGGTCATCACTGGTGTGACAAGAGGTCATCACTGGTAGTTACGGGAGGTCATCATTGGTAGTTACGAGAGGTCATCACTGGTAGTGACAAGAGGTAATCACTGGTAGTAACGAGAGGTCATCATTAGTAGTGACAAGAGGTCATCACCGGTAGTGATGAATTAAATTGAAATGAATTAAATGTTTAACGGCTCATCAACACAATGTAGGTCATTTAGAGCCGCCAGAGAGAGGGAAGGATACATAGGAACCACGGGAACCGTGCCCTATTCTTAGTATCGAATAGATTCCTATGGTTCTTTAACGTGCTCGGAGGATAGACCGATACACTGGACCACCCGGTTTAAGTCCCCATACGACGGACGAGGCCTAGCTGATCACTGTAGGACGAGAGGTCATCACTGGTAATGACGAGAGGCCATCCCTGGTAGTGACAAGAGGTCAGCCAATGTAGTAATGAGTGTGTCGTCACTGGTAATAACGAGAGGTCACAGCTGACCAATGCTAGAACGAGAGGTCATCAATTGGTAGTGACCAGCGGTCATCACTGGTAGTGAAGAGAGGTCATCACTGATAATAACGAGAAGTCATCGCTGACCACTGGTAATAACGAGAGGTCATCATTAGTAGTACTGATAGTGAGCGAAGGTCATCATTGATAGTGACGAGAGATCATCACGGGTAGTAACAACAGGTCATCACTGGTAGTGGCAAGAGGTTATCCTTGGTAGTAACAACAGATCATCACTGGTAGTGACAAAGAGTCATCTACTGGTAGTGGCAAGAGGTCATCACTGGGTAGTAACGATAGGTCATCGCTGAGCACTGGTAGTAACGATAGGTCATCCCTGGTAGTGACAAGAGATCATCACGGGTTATGCAAGAGGACATCACTGGTAGTAACGAGAGGTCATCGCTAATCACTGCTAGTGTCGCGAGGTCATCACTGGTAGTGACAAGAGGTTATCCTTGGTAGATAACAAGAGACATATCTGTAGTAACAAGAGATCATCTCTGGTTAGTGGCAAGAGGTCATCACTGGTAGTAACGATAGGTCATCGCTGAGCACTGGTAGTAACGGGAGGTCATCACTGGGTAGTGACAAGAGGTTTCCTTGGTAAGTAACAAGAGATCATCACTGGTTAGTGACAAGAGATCATCACGGGTAGTGCAAGAGGACTTCACTGGTAGTAACGAGAGGTCATCGCTGGTCACTGGTAGTATCGATATGTATGTCACTGGTAGTGATAAGAGGTCATCTGGTAGTGACAGATATCATCACTGGTAATAACGAGAGATCATCGTTGATCACTGGTAGTAACGACAGGTCCATAACTGTAGTAACGAGAGGTCATCACTAGAACAACAGGTCATCACTGGTAGTGACAAGATATTATCACTGGTTAGTAACGAAAGGTCATCGCTGATCATGGTAGTAACGAGAAGTCATCACTGGAAGTGGCAAAAGGTCATCACTAGTAGTGACAAGAGGTTTCATGGTAGTAACGTGAAAGTCATCACTGGAAGTGACAAGAGGTCATCACTTGGTAGTAACGAGACGTCAGCACTGATCACTGCATATGTAACGAGAGGTCATCAGTGGTAGTAAGACGTCTCATCACTGAACACTGTAGGTAACGGGAGGTCATAACATTGTACTAGCAAGCTCAGTCTCATGGTAGAACGAGACCATTCTGACCCACTTGCGATATGTGTGCCAGTCTAATCATCGTAGTGTATATCCACTGCGGTATGTGTCAGGTCTGATCCACTTGCGGTAGTGTGTGGTAAGTAATTGATCCACCTGCGGTATGTGTGTCAGTCTGATCCACATGCGGTATGTGTGTCAGTCTGTACACTTGCGTTATGTGTGTCAATCTGATCCATCCGCGGAGTGTTGTCAATAAGAATCCAACTGCGTATGAGTGGCAATCTGATCCTACATGCGGTATGTGTGTCAGTCTGATCCACCTGCGTTATGTGTGTCAATATGAGTCCACCTGCGTATGTGTGTCAGTCTGATCCACTGCGGTATGGTGTCCAGTCGATCTGGTTTGCCTGCGTATGCGTGTCAATCTGATACGCCTGCGGTATGCGTGTCAATCTGATCACCTGCGGTATGTGTCAATCTGATCCACATGCGGTACCTGTGCAGTCTGATCCACATGCGATATGCGTGTCATCTGATCCAACTGCGGTATGTGTGTCAATAAGATCTACTGCGGTATATTTCTTCTGACAGCCACATACGGTATGTGGTGTCAGTCCGAGCCACTTGCGATATATGTGCCAGTCTAATCCACCTGCGGCATGAGTGTCAATCTGATCCACCAGCGGTATGCGTGTCGATCTGATCCATCTGCGGTATGTGTCGAAATGATCCACCTGCGGTATGTGTCAATCTGATCCACCTACGATATGGTTGATCAGTCTGATCCACTTGCGGTATGCTGTCAATCTGATCCACCTGCGGTATGCGTGTCAATCTGATCCACCTGCGGTAGTCGTCTTCTGATCCACTTACGGTATGCTGTCAATCTGATCAACCTGCGGTATGGTGTGTCGATCTGATCCACCACCGTATGTGTGTCAGTGTGATCCACATGCGGTATGTTTGTCAGTCTGATCCACTACGGTTTATGTGTGTAAATATATAGCAAAAAAACTAGTTTAGCAAACAAATAGATATGTTTTTTATAAGAAAACAGTCATTCGTTTTAGTAACTTACAGTTTTATGTTCAATAAAGTCGTTAAATAAATTACATTATATAGTAATTGTAACTCTTCACTCTTCTGTATTTAAACATATGAAAAACGGTCGTTTATGGGGTGATTCTTTTGCAATGACATGTAGTTTACAATTTATATTTGTCAACCAAAAATGAGTGTTCATTTCATTATAGTGTGTTGGTTATGTGTTTTTCTAAAGCAATGTTTTAAAAAATAAAAACACTAAACAGTCTCCGCAATGTCTAAATAAAAAAGCTCCATTTTCTACGAAAAAGAGATGAGTTGGTGGTATTTTTTTAAGCAATGTGTCTCACTGAATTTCTACACATCTTAAAAAATAAAAGTGACAGTCAGTACGTACATAATAATCAAAGCAAAAACGAGAGATGTTAGC
>JAWPHD010026014.1:0-14518 GCA_037043455.1 Cyrtodaria siliqua | reverse complement strand
GTATATGTTTTGTTAACTTATTTGATTTTCTAGAGGTTGTAGTCAAATTATTTTAATATTTGTAACGTTTGTATAACTAAACACCTACTCCATCAGGGCTACCCTTTAAATAAACTTCGAAAAACCTTTGCACAAGTGTACTAGCCTAACCTTGATCTAGATTAAAAAATAGTAATTTAAGTACTCTTCTGGTAAAAGGACTATCACAGACTGATTTTTATGGTGACGGGTTTAAATTTCCGAAAGATCCTTGATCGTAATCACATGCATACAATCTTTATTAAACTTGTTAGACAGTTTATAAAAAGAGGTTAGAAAGTTTATCAAAAGCTGTTAATAAATACTGAAAAGGGGATTCCTTGGAAGCAACAAACACAAACAAGAGATAAAAGCAGCAGACTCGGTTTTATTGAGTCTGTTCAGTAGAGGTTATGTAAAGCGCTTTCCAAAGATGTATCCACATACCAAGTTTGGTATCTCTAAATGTTACAGTATTGAAAATACGGTCCAGACAAGCATTTTCTATGACAGAGGTCACAGGTCAAGGTCACAATGACCTTATTTTGGTAGGCGACACACCGCTATCCCAAGATGTATTCACATACCAAGTTTGGTATCTCTAAGTGTTATAGTATTGAAAATATGGTCTGGACAAGCGAAAAATATGCATCTGCATGCAGGACTTTTACACTACCGTTCCATTGCTATAACGACTAAGCTAACTGGAAGTGATTTTATACGGTATAGTGGTTCTGGTGCAGGGGCTTGGGGGTGGGCTGGAAATCATATACCTTTCAATGGAGTTGGGGGCGTGGCTAGTGCATAAAATAACATATACGAATGGCGAGACGATTTTTGATATCTATAAATGTCCACCCACTATGATAGGATAGGGCCTATCCCATCCGGGGGTGAGGGCCACCCCTCCCTCTTCCACTGAGCTGATATGGAAAAACATAACTGACTGCCGCATCCGCCGTCCCTAACCCACCATGACCTTACCTAAAACATGTAAAAAGTCTTTCAGGCAGAACTTCTACAAGTTTACAAATTATATCACAGGTATTCGACACTTAATTTGGTCACTAGAACACCCCCCACCCCACCCCCTCAGAAAAAAACAAAAAACATCCAAAAAGTAATTTAATTTTAATACAGTCTGTTAAAGGGGCAACTGCCATATAAAAGCCACCAGATGGAGCTGGGCTGGTTTTTCATATAAATGTATACAGGGTTAGATCAGGGAGTCCTTTTTCTAATTATTGAAAAATCCACCTCATAAAAATTGTTAATATTTGGCAACGAAGTAAACTGATATTAAACAAATGTATTGGTAAAAACATATTTGTAAAAAAGTATTTCTTATTCTTAGTTTCAATATTTTTTAAAACCCAACTGACAGAAATTTGAAAATATAGGGGAGAAGCCTGTGGGGTCATGAACTGAGAAGTGTATACAAATACACGTGGTAGTGTTTACAGCAGACGACACTGAGTGATAGCAGTACTTATATTGTGTGTGAACCTCTGTAGCAGTGCTCTGAGATGGGGCATTTGTATAAGGTGACTATTTATGTGTTCCTGATAACAAATCATCTCTACAAATCAGAAAACTCACCAAGCCCTTCTATATCCCTCCCGTGAAAATAAACATTCCCTTCTCAGGCTTAGTGATATATATTCCTTAGTCATACTATATACTATGTAATTCCTTACCTTATTATCTCCATCATGTCCGGCCATGCTTAACAATAATTTGTACAGTTTTCCTTTATTTTTGAATTGTTTAATATTCCCAACACAATGATCACACAATGTCATCTTTATAAAATATCCAAATTATACACAGGTCTTGTAAACTGCAGTGTACACTATGCTGATTCTCCATACCAGCTATAATTGGCAATTAAATTTCATTTAATACTGATAAATTATGTCAACCTCATGAAATATTTGCTGGCATTTCTGTTTGAGTCACCAGCTTACATTTACTTTGGCCAAAGGTTCATAGCAATTCTTTTTTTATGTGATAAATAGTCCAGTGGAAATTAGATGAAGATAAAAGAGTAAATATATTGTAAAACTGGATAATACTGAAATAAAACTGTCACAGTTCCAATAAAAATATATATTACATATTTGTCTGTGATTTGTATAGGAAATACAGGGAATAGAAAAGCTTTATCTGCTCGTTTGCTCTACTGGGAAATATCTCCCACTGGGAGATATTTCCCAGTACGGAACATTGCTCGGCCTTTTCCGTCAGTGGCGGGAATGCCAAATGACGTTCCGATTGCTTTACGGACGTCGTCGTCAGATTCCGCCACTAGGAAACAACGATTACGGAAATTAACGAAGAGTTCCGGTTCCACTTGTTTTGTTTGTATGACGTAACGTCGTCTTGGCGTTCTCGTACAAACTGGTGTAAAAAGGCGTGAATCATTAGAAATATTAATAAAATATCATTTTAAATTATGTAATATATAGTTTAATAACCAGTGTTTTTGAGATACTGAAAAATATCTCCCTCGGTAGAGAAATGGCCCCAATATAAGAACTCGTGCTCCGCACTCGTTCTTATATTGGGGCCATTTCTCTACCTCGGGAGATATTTCCCGTATCTCAAAATCACTGGTTATTAAACTCTATATATTTTGGAATCATTGGATTGATAAACATTACTCATATTACTACTAGCTGATTTATAAATACGTTTTTGTGTCGTCTGCAGAGCGAGTTGTTTACATGTGCTGTAACTGACAGCCTGTATTGCTGGTGTAATTGATAAGACACACCTCCAATTTCTCCCTACCAGGGTCGGGAATTTTGCCCCTAATTACAGTCAGTTGAGTAACATTTTAAATATCTTTTATAAAAAAAAGTAATTCATATATATTTACTCCCAGAAAATATGAAGAAAAAAATAGTGGGGGTGGGTCAGGGGCGTGTGTGTGTGTGTGTGTGTGGGGGGGGGGGGGGGGACCAAATTGGTAGTGACCAAATTACGCGCCAAATACCTGTGAATTACATAGAGTGGGTGGGGTAATTTGTATTGATCTTCGAATTCCTGTGCCTAAAGGAATGACAACCTATCAAAATTACCCCAACTGAATAAATTATCCCACACTATTGATGAATATTAAGCATGCAAAACTCATTGTTCCTTACCTGTCTTACTCTTCTCATGACTGACGATTTTCATAACCCATGCTATGAAATCTATCAGCCGGAACCGGATGTCTGACTGATCTCATGGGCTGACTGGTCTCATGCTACACCGGCTTAAACTATATTCTACTTTAAAGCCACATAGATCGGGCTTGATGATCCCAAAGGACCAGTAAGTAATAACACTACTGATTTGTAGTCGGGCGACATTTTACTGCCCCCACACAGCACTAAACAATCACTAGGGTGAAAGTAAGGTCAATACTCTATCATTTTGCAACGCACTAAATATTTAGTGTTTTATACAGTTACAGTTCTCCACTATGCTTTCCTCTTTGAATGTGCGATGACCGGACAGATTTCTGAATCCAATGATGTTCATATTCATTCGTTTAATAAATGATTGATTGATTGAATTTCCAGCTTCCACTGTTAGAGGAAGTCCCCAGGTGCCCCTCCGGGAAATTTTCGTGCATGAGCGGGCACCTGGGTAGAACCACATATTTATGTTTTAATACTGTAAAGGTTTGCTTACGAGATACTAATTTATATCTGCCTTCTCCAATAGATAGATTATGGGCATTCATAATGAACTTTGACATAGCAGTACGATCTTCAAGCTGTGTGAGAGGCCTACAAATTAAAGTATTGTATTGTTGTTAATCGTTTGAAAGAACTGTAATTTATTACTTATTTCTTATAGCTTTATAATGTCGTTAATTCGTTGGTTGATGCATTTGATATGCGCCGGTGGCAGAGACAGATCCTTTGACATGAATGAATATCCTATTGAATTCATGTTGAAAAACTATTTGACTTATTTTGTCCAGGAATTACATTCTAGAGTATTTATTAGAGCCAAATGTGCAATAGAATTGTTCTCTTTTATAAGATGTGACACTACATTTACTATATTACTGAGTATTTTTGCTTTCATGGGGAGTCTTACTACAAGCAATGATAGAATTTTTAGTCTAGACTACTAAAATGTATTTTAAAAATGTTGAATGTAATTTTTCAAAAGGATCTTAGTCTTTATACTGAAACTGGTACCTCCAGATCTGGCTTGCATATATTAAAATAGGTACTAAAAGGGCATCAAAGCGCTTTTGTTGAAGTCTACATGATGTGTCAGCCAGGCTTTATAACCCCTACTTGTTAGTATTATATTATAATAGGAGTCATTTCATTATAAAATAGTCTTTACATTTCCAGGATTTTAATCTTCCTGAACTTTACAGAGGTCTCAACCAGTTTAATATACTTACTAAGTTATTATGAAACATTTTCAATCTTCATTTCAGTTATTTCTTTCAATTTCAGATCTACATTTAAAATGCACAGAGTCATTTTTCCTGGCAGAGGGAGTATGTCAGCCAGGCTTCATAACCCCTACTAGTTAGTATTAGATTATAGTAGGAGCTATTTTCCTTTTAAACAATAGTCTTCAGTACAGTGTAAATAGCCAGTATATTAAGAATTATTGATACACACATCAATATATATTTATAGATGGGGTGTGAGGAACTTGTTTGTCCAGTAGAGTGTGTGAGTGGTCACTTTGTTTCTATTATTACCTCTTTCCTTCCCAACATGTTCTAACACATTAACTTAGGCACTCTTCTAGAAGATGTCAAGGGAGTAGCATCTCTACTCTTCGATAGTTAGTCTTTAAAATATTTAGTTTGCCAATACAGACTAAGACTGTTGATACTTATGCATTAACATAGCTTTTAAATTGGCATTGCCTGGTAAGTTATTTGTTTAATATTTATATTGTATTGTGAAAAGTGAATTTGATGACGCGCACCTTTACGACATTTGAAATTCCTTAGTAGAGCATATTATCATTACTTTTTACTTAATAAGTATAATTATTTAATTATTTATTCCAGGCTTTTTTTCTCAACCATAATAAAAGTAGAACTTGTATTTTTCTCGTGAGTATAAATTACGGCCATGTAAGGAACCCCTCTCAACAATGGCGATCCCGGCAGTTTGGGAAACAGCTGGGCGTGGCGCCACACCCCAACACTTGATATGCAGGACGTTATAACGGTAAAACCCGGCGAGGAGCTCCGGCAGGTTGAGGCAAAGTTACGGTGAAATGGCCACAGTAGTGAATTTATGCGCAGGATGTGTTTTTTTTTCGTGTTTAAAATGTGCACAGACTTAATGGACTCGTAAGGGAGCTATATAGTAAACCCTTGTTTACAAGGTCAGCTGTGCGCGGTATCGTGGTATTACGGAAAAGGAACTGACTTTGGGAGGATGTGAACGGGACCTGGACAGTGACCTGGACAGTGATATTTTACTATGCGTGTATTGTTTATGTGTATAAAAAGAATGTTTTAGGATGATAGTTTTTAAGTACATTGTATATTTTGTTTATGTTTGAAGTTTACCGTTGTTTGATCGGTCGGTCGTTCACTAATTTACTGGCTACATTGCCGGTCACGTGTTTTACATCTTTAGATTGTTATTTCAATACATTTCAAAGAGGCTATATATATTTTGGTTTCAATTCGTAACTTAAGCGTTACTGAGACAGTTTTTTCTCTTTCCTTTAACGGTAAAATGAGTTTTTGGCAGTTTTTTAATAGGATTACATTTGTGTTCCTGTAGTCTCGTTTTGATTGAGATTTATAGGAAATAGAAGAGTGACCATCACCTTAAAGTAAAATGAACCCGGAAATGATTTGAATTCAAGGTTTTGAATGTTATTATTGATGATTAAAACGCTTGAGCGTATATTCTTGAGAAGATTTGAATTGTTTATATTTTTTATCAGATAGAAAGTGTTTACTTTAAGTTTAGTGTTTACTTTCGATGTGACATAAGTTCAGTTTGAAATAAGTTGCTTAGCGTTTAGACATAGGTTGTACATGTAGTTTAGCTCCGACTGATTCGTAAAGGTATTCAGTTTGGATAGTTGATGACATAAGCTTATTTCACTCTTTCTAACTAGATAGCATTATACTAACCTAACATCTGCATATATCAGAGGCGAGAGTGTTACAATTATGAGAGAGTAGTATATGTGTAGATTTCAGTTTTTGCTTTGCAGGGAGGTCATCATATTTGCAGAATTTATTGACCTGTAGTGTGTTATTTGTTTTACATTTGCAGAGCAGAATTAGTTAATAGCGATTTATTTTCAGGATGCAGTGATATTTAGATCTTTGAGTGTTGTATTGTATAAAACGTATACATTTCAGAGAACGCGTGACGAAACGTGTGTATCCTTTTTAATTACGGAGTTATAAATTATTATACAATATTATAGTCATAGTCAATATTTGTGCTTTGTTATATACAAGTAAGAGATAACCACGTTTTTCTTACTGTAAATTTATTCACTTAACAGTCATATGTTAGTGTTACTGGCTTAATTAGTTTTGTTATTGGTACATATACCCTCTTAAACTATGGAAGATGGTAAAGGTGATGGTAAATCGAAACCTCTGGTGGGTAGTTTGTTTTCGCCCTCAGGTGTAGGTCGTGGAATGCCCTTAGCTGTAGGTCGTGGAATGTCCTGTGGTGTAGGTCGTGGAACATTACCAGTTGTAGATACTGGATTAAATAAATTGTTACTACACCTGGTATGAAAGTTGCTCTGTATGTACCCAAATTGCCTGTGTTTTCAGGGGCTGAACCTTTGGCAAAGGGTTAATGTCTGTATACTGAGTGGCGATTTGAAGTGAGATGCCTTATCAATGGCCCAGACCTTCTGGATCCATTGATTTTGCAGTCCATCCGTAGGTTTCTTAAAGGTTCTGCACGTAAGATTATGGCAGCTCTTGGGGAGAAGACTACTGTTGCTAACACTCTTGATCAGTTAGATGCCATGTTCGATGACGTCTCCACCAGAGGTATGATAATGCAAGAGTTCTTTAATACGGTGCAGAAGCCGGAGGAGTCAGTAACCTCTTTCGGGTGTAGGTTAGAGACATTCCTCCAGACCGTCATTTATAATGGCCGTCTTACAATGCAAGCCAAAAGTGAACTTTTACGACATAAGTTTTGGACTCCCTTGCATTCAGAAAAGTTGAAAGCCCAAACTCGTCATAAATATGATACCTTACTTGAATTTATTCTTTGTTAAGTTAGATAAGAATGGTGGACAAAGAGGTCACTCTGTCCAGGCATTCAAGTAATGCACAGGCTACAGGACGTCGTCCACAGAAAACCTGTAGTGCTGATATTTCTGCGCTGTTATTTCAGAACAGTCTCTTGATGACTGCTTTCTCTCTTTTGAACAAACGTGTAAGAGAAATATTCCACAAGTGGAACCGAGACTTGAGTTAAAGCTGCACTCCAAGTTTGACCAGATTCTGCAACGGTTAGACAGAAACGAACATGGGCCTCCGTAGCAGTCTGGACCACAGAGTGGTCCTCTGTGGTCCACCTCAGAACAAACCTCCTACTCATGGCAGTCGACCCTTTTTTGGTCGTGGTCAGGGTTCTCGAGGTAGAAGATGGTTTCACCGGGGTAGTGGCAATGGTGCTACCAGCTTCCCAGGACCTCCCCGAAAAGTTTAACTACCTCTGGTTTGGGCCAAACAGTTGTTCGGGGAAAATTATATGGCCTTTTGATGGATAGACTTCTTGGCAAATGGAACAATAGCCAGGTGTATATCAATAGTCATTCTTTTGACGCATTGATAGATACCAGTGCTATGGTAAGCATTATTTCAAAGGCCGCATTGTTCAAACATACATTTTACCTTTAGATGACCTTGGGCTATCCCTTTTCGCTGCTGACGTCTCCAAGTTAAACTACATACACCAGTAGGCAATACCTTTAATATCTCAATAATAACAATCAATAAATTAAAACAAATTTCATTCTGACCAAGACAATAACCACTGTAAATTTAAAAACATCATTCAAATCACATGTCTCCAAAGGTACCACTCGGCATATGATAAGTTCATACATTAAAGATATTGTCTACTGGTGCGTTAGCTGTTTGGTTCAGTATAAGGTTACAATGAGTGCTCGGTCACAGTCCCATTTATACATGTATCATCAGAGTTTCATGCACGTATTTAATGGTACCTGATGAAAAATTCACTAGTGCTTATCCTGTTATCATTAGTACAAACATTATTCGACTATTCAGAAATACTTCTGCAGATACAGAAATTCCTGATGAATGGCAAGTGGCCATGAACAGTTTATCTTTGGTTTCATATCATGCTAAGCTTTCAGGTAAAAGGAAAGTTACTCTGAAACCAAATAAGACAAATACCTTGAAATGTGTGGCTCGTATTATTAGCCATAATGTTTCTCAGGTAGTTACCGAGAATTCTGATGAGAGATCCGGGCTACACTGTTTGCCCTCGGGTTGTAAATCTTAAGCAGTCAGGTTCATATTTTAAGATTGCTGTTAGAGTTTTAAATTTGACTGCTAAGTCAATTACAATTACCCCCAACGCAAACGTGTGTAAACTCACGGACGTCACAGTTGTTGACAATTTGGCCTCTGATTTGCCCCAAGAGTGAGGAATCTGGGTTTCTGGAAATGGAAGCGCATGGGGTTCGGAATGACAAACGCCCCAGCCACCTTCAAGAGTTCATTGCCAACTACTACAGTATTGTAGAGCCTTTGAATGCCCTGCTCAAGTGTCCTTGTACTAATGATAGAAAAGGGTCAAGGAAGAAGAATAAAGGTCTTGCAGTATGGACATGGGGCAGTGCCCAAAATATCGCTTTCGATACTATAATCGAAAAGCTGACATCTGCTCCTGTTCTTGCCTAGGCAGATTACGCGAGTCCATTCACGCTTCATACGGACAGAAGTGGTATCGGCCTTGAGCTTGTTCTGTACCAGAAGCATGATGGAGTTGATCGGGTTATAGCATATGCGAGCCGTGGACTCGTTCCTAGCGAAAAGAATTATCCAGCACATAAACAGGAATTTCTAGCTCTGAAGTGGGCTGTAACTGACATATTTCATGACGTCTTGTGTAGTAGTACTTTTAGTGTCGTTACAGATATAAACCCACTTACATATGTTCTAACAACTGCTAAGTTGGATGCCACGGGCCACCGTTTAGTAGCAGATTTGGCTAACTAAAGCTTTACCTTGAGTTATCATCAAGGAAAGTTAAATGGGGACGCCGATGTGTTATCTCGAAGTCCCCAGGTATTCCCGACGTTATAAATGCCATTTGTCAAGCAGTAGCTGCAGACATTCATTTGGCAGAGACTGTTGCTACTGGGAACCTGCCTCCTTCGGCCGAGAAGGTATAATCCAGAAGAGCAGCCCTGAATATAACTAGGAAGAAGAACAATGTAATGTGGGGTTATAGCTAGAGTCATTGGCCTATTGGGAAGTGATTTATGCCCGAGGGAGAAGGGACTGTGACGCGAGTCTCTGTTTGTACAGAAATTATTACGATAATGGAAACACCTGGAAGTAGACAATACAGTTCCGTACAGAACCACTTCCCAAAACGGTCAAGCTGTAAAGCAGCTGGTCCTCCCGCGTGTTTCCATGAAATTGCCCTGAAAGGAGTACATGATGACATTGGTCATACGGGCAAGGAAAATACACTTTGGCTTGCAAGGAAACGTTTCTACTGGCCTGGCATGAAGAAAGATGTGAATGCCAGAGTAGAATACTGCGGGCGTTGCATTAGACGAAACAGCCCCGTGAAAATTGGCTGAGCTGGTCCCTATTCAGACCTCTAGACCTATGGAATTGGTCTGCATGATACTTTCTATCCTTAGAAATGTCCAAAGGAGGGTATGAGCATATCCTAGTGATCATCGATCATTTTAATAGGTATGCCCAAGTAATACCCTGCCGTAATCAGACGGCACAGACCACTGCCAAGGCACTGTACGAGCACTTTATCAGGTTATACTCCTTTTCTGAGCGCCCAAGGTAGAAATGTTGATAGCTTTGCGAGATAGCCGGCACTGCAAAGTCTCGCACGACTCCGTACCATCCCATGGGTAATGCTCGAAACTTTAAAGGTAGATCGGAAAATCGACTGACAAACCTATGTTGGCCTTTTGGTGCAGGTTTATAATTCAACCAAGATATAAGCAACGGGTTTCGCCCCACATTACTTGATGTTTGGTTGGCATCCCAGGCTGACTGTTGATGTGTATATGGGTACAGGAATCACTAATGGTAATGAAGACAGGGAGTCATTATATGTCCAAAGGATTCGTCAGTGTCTTCAATATACTTATAAAGCAGCTTTTGAAGAAGCTGGCAAGAACGCAGCGAAGAACCAGGATTTGTATGACTATAACGTCTCTGTGTCGACGCTGGAGGTCGGGGATCGTGTCCTGGTAAAGGATGTAGGCCATAAAGGCAAACACAAATTGGCTGACATTTGGGAGGAATGTCCATACAGGGTATTAAACATTCCACACTCCGATCTGCCAGTATATAGTGTTCTGCGTGAGGACGGCCAGGGCCCTGTGCCTGATTGCACCGTAACATGTTATTACAGTTTAATGATCAGCCGCCTATTTCAAGAAAGGCAAAATCCCAAAGTTTCGTCCGGCGGGAGCTATTGCGATTAGTCGAGCAAGACCAACTCGAAAACCACCTGACCGGTTTGGCGAATGTGTAAACCCAGTCCATGTGCAGGCAGAGGCAATCGAATGGACAGAGTATTTTGTATTATAAACACTGTATTCATACTCCTGTAGTTACAGTGATTAGGTTGCATCATGTCATAGACTTTGTAAACGAAAGACTATAATGCCATTATATTACGCTTTGTTACGCTTTCATTGACAAAATAGTAAACTATTAATGTCATTGTATTCAATAAAAGTACAGGCGGCTATGAGAAGATGCATCAAGACAGATTGTTTTATTTAATCTCTTGCAGAAGTTAGTATGTATTCATGGACGTTTGAATCCTCCGTGAAGTCTATTTCATTGCTTGTGTTATTCTATAATTGATCATTTCATTAGAAAGCATGTCGGCAGAAAGGCTTTTACCTAACTTACTCATTGTGGCTGCCTCAAATAACTCATTTCTTGTTATTGGAGTGTCTAGCTCATGTAATTCATTCGAGTGAAACCTATCGTTTTCCATTCGATCATTTTCAGATAGAATGGTTTGGTGATGTGGTTCAATGGGATGATTTACACTATATAGTTTTTCCGAGAATACACGATAAAGTTGAGCACCTGCGTCGGGGAAACGTGATCTTCCGCCATTTTGGAAGTGACTGAACATTTCCTTCTATACCATTTACAACACAGTGGTATAATGAACGCAGTTTGCATACACATAACGTCGTGTGATTTGTAATTCATTTTATATTTGTGACATTTTTCGTCCATAAATTTCGTGTCCAGTAAATTTAGATGAATTTTTGCTTGGTTCAGGGATTAAAGAACTTCTTGTAATTTTATTGCGTAAAAGCTTTTTTCCGGATGGATTTATCATTTACTTTTGTGTGAATCATATATCATAGAATTTCCCTGCATGTTTAGTGGTTGACCCATTTACAGTTCGCCACTATGCTTTCCTCTTTGATTGTGCGATGACCTGACAGAGTATGGACCCTATGATGACGTCTACCTAAATCTTTATAGGACGGTAACGTTTGGTATTTGTGTGTCTTTTAGTATTGTCTTGTAGTACCCTTAACAGTTTTTTTCTCTTGTTGCTCTGGCTTCTGCCAAGTCAATGAGTACTTATTTTGTGACTTTCTAAGTCTTTTGTGTTTTTTATATTATTTATGTGTTCTACTTATATTGCCTATTAACATGATTAACGCTGCTTTGTTTGTTAGAGATTATAACCTGGCGGGGATATCTTTATTTACACTGTCCCGTTTATTGGAATGGCAATAGGGTAGGTTTGGTGCACACTACAACCGGGTTTAACCCCCCAGCGGCCTTTTTTGCCACTGACCGTTCCAAGGCGGTAGCCCTATTGTCAACCCTTGTGTGTGTTTGATGTTTTATCTTGCCTTTTATTCATCTTTATATGTAGTTGTTCTTTGTTTCTTTGTGTGTTTCTGGTTGACTGTCGTCATTGAATGCTAATTTTCCTGTTCGATTGTCTATGTAATTTTCTTCCAAGCGTCACAGCTACCATCATGGTCATATATATAGTTTTATATTGTTACAGACATGTTTCTTCTTAACATTTTTGGAAGGTAAAGACTGTCTTATCGTCTCTGTTAAAACGTACCACTCAAAGAAGAAGAACAACAACAAGAACAGGAATAACAAGAACAAGACCAAGACGAACAAGAAGTAGCAGAGAAATAAGGTAACCTGATTAATGGTATATTTTCAAATATTTACGTACTAACTTCTTAGATACTAACTTCCTGTTGATTTTCATCTATTTGTTGATAAATGCGATAGCTGTGCATGTTACATGAATCACTGACAGTTGTGTTGTGTCAGATATTAAAGGTATTAGTTTATTATGTACATGTAGATTTGATGTTATGACTTAAGTGTGCTTTATTTGCAGTCCAATGTTGAGTCCTTGTTGAGTCCATGAGTCCATCTTTCATATCAGTATAGGTGTAGGCGTCGTAATACGAAACGTCCGTATCAGTAAATATCTTTTCTAAAAATAATCATTCTTGGAAGACCTTAAATCGTGTTAAGTAGTTATCATATTGCCAAGGTTAAACGTATGTTACATTAATCACTGACAATTTGATTGTGTCAGAAATTAAAGGTATTAGTTTATTATGTACATGTAGATTTGATGTTATGACTTAAGTGTGCTTTGTTTACAGTCCAATGTTGAGTCCTTGTGGAGTCCATGAGTCCATTTTTCATATCAGTATAGGTGTAGGCGTCGTAATACGAAACGTCCGTATAAGTAAATATTATTCTAAAAATAATCATTCTTGGAAGACCTTAAATCGTGTTAAGTAGTTATCATATTACCAAGGTTAAATGTATGTCACGAGCCTTTACTAAATGATAGTCGAATGTTTCATGTGGCTGTTGTGATAAGATAATGTAAGCATCTCAAAGTTCACTGTATGCATCATATTGAGGTAACTAGGTTTTCGTATATACTTCAAGGACGAATTTAACGATTAATTTCAGTATAATAACTAGCACATGCAAAATCAGAAATGACAATTAGATCCGTATTTTATATTGCTATACTATGCTTACTATAACAAATATCGTGTCACTCCTATACAATAAGAGTATTTTAATATCAGTAATATAATATATACATTGAAACAAATCCCCAAACTAAATAAATAGCGCGTTTATCGTGCTATCCCAGTATATGTCCATTATGTTGTATATAGTCCTTCAACAACGTTTGTAAAATATTTGTTAAAATTCATAATGCAACATTTAAGATTTTTCATGATAAGGAACCTACTCGTACACGTAGTGCCGAAGATGTTCCACTCTCTAGTTCCGTGTTTGTTACTGTGACAGTATAGTGTATGTAAGGGTGAGCTAAAATGGACTGTCTGTAAGGATCACTCCTTTGTATTCGAACCCAGAAATATTAGGCATGAACACATACTCACCATTAGTGTTCTTTTGATGATGACCGTTCATATAATATAAAAATCCATTACTAATTTACTTTCTAAAGTTAAAACGTTAATATGTATAGTATATAGGTTATTCAATAAAGGTAAACACGTATTTTCCAAGTGATATTTTGGTCAAATGATAACATCTGATAGAAAACGCTTCTATTCTTTAAAAAATTCTACATTATTGCATACCATGTATATACTTATTTGTGCATATTCATGGCAGAACCTTTGCCTTAATACGAGTATACGTTTAGGTGAGACAAACTTATAAATCATTAATTTATAAATCTCACTGTTTATAAAAATGGTTATTCAAACCCTGTTCGCATTTCTGAACTGTATGTACTGTTTTGGCGGTTGCTCGTCTTCGATTAACTTTTAAACCCCGAGCGGCCTTTTTACCGCTGACCGTTCCAATGCGGTACCCATATTGTCAACCCTCTTATGTTTGAGGCGTCGCATTATTTGTGTTTTCCTTTTATTGTCGTCTGTTTTGTATGCGTGTTTTTTGGTTGACTGTGGTCTGTGAATGATACATTTTCTGTTCAACATGTATACCTATTGTAAGGTCCCCAAACACGATTTGCGTACCGAATTATCCTTTTTCGGGACGCAGTTTATTATAATATAATAATGTGAAGTGCACCAATTTCAGCGGACCCTTAAAATACTGATATCTTTGACCTGAACCTTCATCTTGATACGGTGCACCACATCCGTCAATTATCTTAATCATGTGGTGCCACTTAAACATATCGACTACCCACCGTTCTGCACTCGTTGTGCTATATTCTGTCTAGCTGAATGCATAAGATACAATTGC
>JAWPHD010026013.1:0-14525 GCA_037043455.1 Cyrtodaria siliqua | reverse complement strand
GAAATATTTAAACTATAAAACAAACAACTGATATGCAAAATGCAATGTGAAAAAATAAACTATAAACGAAACATCTATTAAATTTCACTTTAACATGAAAAAGTTTGGTAGAAACACTTACAGACTGAATATAATATTGAGCACTTATTTACATTGAATATACACTGAAGGGACACACATCAACCTTGTAGTTAATAAAACAGTTAAATTAGCACCCAAATTTACTAACCCCACATCATTTTATGTCTTTTCCCTCTTTATTCTACTATATGTTGAAAAATGTTAGGGATGCAATATAATCCACTCAGGTGTTTGCAAAATCAATTTGCTTTCAAGGATTCAAATAATGATTTGTGCATAATAAATATGAAAACTTATATTATTGTCCTTCAAAACTAAACTATAGACTTCATGTGAAACACATTTGAAAACACTGTCTGATTCTAAAATAACAGGTAAACATATCTTTGATTTGTTTGTTTTCTCAGAGACCTATATTAATAATGTTTTTTTTAAATAAAGACCATAATTATTAAAAAAGATATACACTGCACCCCTGGATAACAATTAGCTCCATTTATCTACACATCTAAGCCCCGGTAAGCGGCCTCAAACCCTCTCAAAATTGTCCTCATTGTTCGTTCAACATCATCTTCTGGAACCTCAAACCGACTTAATTATTGCTGTCCTGTAGATGCAAACATGTATGAAGTTTAAAAGCTTTACGGCTCGAGGTGTCCTGAGTAAAACTTAAATTTAAAACAGACGTATGGGACAGTCGGAAAATGGTAATTAACTCTATATGACTGATCCACTTCCGTGTTAAGGCAAATATATACACCATTGAAAAACATAGCACTATATGTATACATCTAAACCTCTGTAGGATGACTCGAACCCTCTTAAAACTGTTCTCATTTTCATTTGACTTCATCTGTTGGCACCTAAACCGTTCCCGAAGAACATAGATCTGAAAAGATAGTATATTTATAAATAAATTAATGTCTCCAAAAAAGACAAAATAAATTTCTAAATGTATAAAAAAAAATCCATTTTAAATATAATAGTTTTTAATACTTCTGAAAATTTAAAACCTATATTATATTAAAAGGGCCTCATTGCAATCTTAGTCGTAAGGGTTCAATCCCTGGCTGGATTATATCAAACACTTCATGGTACTAGTAGTCCCAAGCATATAAAGTCGTAATTCTAGGACTGGTCAGTCCGGTGTCTGTATCATGTTATTTGTCTACAGCACGGTATTCCAGTATGGCACCACTATAAAATTGAGCATAGAGCTCATTTCGAAAAAATAAAACGGTGTGATAAAACATAAAGATTGTTAAATCGTTGGGTGTGGGATGGGGTGGTGGAGGTGACATGTGCACCAAATAACAGCACGTGGGGGGATGGGGTGTAAAAGCTATTTAGGAGGAGTAGCGGCGACAATATTATATTTAAAGTAAAAAATTCAAAGGGCAATAAAAAATCAGTGAACCGGAACGAAAGCACGACATCATACCGATACTTCTGTAAAGTTTTGTCAATATCCAACAAGCCATTTAGGAGTAGTGGCGACAAAAAATTTAAAGTAAAAAACTCGAAGGGACATAACTCCGTCAAAATTCAGCGAACCAGACCGAAAGAGTGACATCATACTTCCTGCAAAGTTTCGGCAAAATGCATTAAGCCGTTTAGGAGGAATAGCGGTGCCAACAAATTTAAAGTGAACAATGCAAAGGGCCATAACTCTGTCAAAAATCAGCAAACCGGAACGACAGCGCGATATGCACAACTAGACATCATACCGATGCTTCTGCAATGTTTTGTAAATATCCAACAAGGCGTTTAGGAGTAGCGGCGACAACAAATTTAACTTTAAAAAATGCAAAGGGATATAACTCCGTCAAAAATCAGTGAATCAAACTGAAAGCAAGACATGCACAACAAGACATCATACCGATGCTTCCTTCAAAGTTTTGTCAAAATCCATCAAGCCATTTAGGAGTGTGTGTGTGGGGGTGTGTGGACCATTTCAGACCATTAAACGACTTGCATGCTGTCGCACACTTCAAATGCTTGATACAGTTAACCCTATAGATATTCTTCCCATTTATATATAAATGTTTTTATATAGCTGTAAATGGAGTGGCTCTGGAGTGTTCATTTCATGTTGATGCAATATAACCTTTTTATGTGGTGCGCCATAAACCTCAATTTAAACTTCCAGTGTGAAACTTCTGCGAGAAAAATACCTTTGATCTGAAGGCATACCTGTCATAGGATCTAAGGTTGAGGATGTATTCTGTTGAATCTGTTGGACACCTTCATCATCGCCTTCCGAGCGACCCGACCATTGACAACTTGCGCTCATGTCAACATCTCCTGAAAACTCCAAGCATAACAATTGCTGAAATATTATACCACTTCAATTTCTAAATAAAGAATTGAATTGTACATGTGCTGTTATACGCCACATAACAGCACATGTGGCTTTTAAAGGACTTATTAATAAATATACAGACATAAATATACTGATTGGTTGCCGATGAAAAATGTTTAGACTCCTTAAAAGTATACCCATTACAACTGTCGCAATGCAGTCACCTGACATCAAACTGACAAAAATGTTCAGTCAATCGTCATATTTTGTGTATGTAAAACTTTTTAAAACTAGAGGTTGTTTTTGAGAAAAACTGATGTCTCATACCACTGCAAAGTTTCGTCAAAATGCATCAAGCCATTTAGGAGGAGTAGCGGCGACAACAAATTTAAAAGTAAAAAAGATGGGTCATAAATCTGTCAAAAATCAGCTATCCGGAATGAAGGTGCAATACGCACAACTAGACATAATACTAATGCTTCCTGCAAAGTTTCTCCACAAGTCCCAACAAGCTATTTAGGAGGAGTAGCGGCGACAATATTATATTTAAAGTAAAAAATTCAAAGGGCCGTAACTCCATCAAAAATCAGCGAACCGGAACGAAAGCACGACATCATACTGATACTTCTGCAAAGTTCTGTCAATATCCAACAAGGCGTTTAGGAGTAGCGGCGACAACAAATTTAACTTAAAAAAATTCAAACCGAAAGCACGACGTGCACAACAAGACATCACACCGATGCTTCGGTCCTGAAAAGTTTTGTCAAAATCCATCAAGCCGTTTAGGAGTGGGTGTGGGTGTGTGTGGGGGATGGACAATTTAAGACCATTAAAGACTCGCATGCTGTCGCACACTTCAAATGCTTGAAACAGTTAACCCTATAGATATTCTTCCCATTTATAGATGTTTTATATAGCTGTAAATGGAGAGTGGCTCTGGAGTGTTCATTTCATGTTGATGCAATATAACCTTTTTATGTGGTGCGCCATAAACCTCAATTTTAACTTCCAGTGTGAAACTTCTGCGAGAAAAATACCTTTAATCTGAAGGAATACCTGGCATAGGATCTAAGGTTGAGGATGTATTCTGTTGAATGGTGAACACCATCATCGCCTTCCGAGCGACCTGACCATTGACAACTTGCGCTCATGTCCAACATCTCCTGAAAACTCCAATCATAACAATTGCTGAAATATTATACCACTTCAATTTCTAAATAAAGAATTGAATTGTTGTTTTAAAAGACTCCTTAACCTGTAAACATAGATTCAACCGGCATGTGCTTAAATCCACTGCAGTCCCCTTTAACAAATTGAATATGGAGGAAGAAAATGCATTTTTATAATACTCCTTGACAGCGTCGCCCGTGTTTTTCTGAATTGATAGACCTCAATTTGCACCATGACAGGCATAATCAATAACTTGCAAGCTTCATTCAGGTAATGCAAGTACAATGTGTATCTTCAAAACAGTAAGTTGTGCACAAGTAACATATTAATACCTTCACCAATCTCGTTTGCAAAACTGTCAATGTTACAACGAAAAAACACATTCTTTTATTATTTGCAGTTTAATTTAGATGTTTTAAAAAATATCATGCTTCTTTGCTTATAGTTTTGATTACACTTATACACTTCAAATTAATTGGTCCACATTATGAAGAAGCTCTACCATGAACGTATTTAAATAGGGCCTACCTCTGATTAAAAAAACCCACACAACATGCGTAATTCTTGGTACTGCCAGGACCCTGGTACGGCTCTCACACTTTCCTGGGTGAGCCATCTGTGTAATCGTTTGATGGCTTCCAAGGCTCTAAAATGGTTCTTGCAGTGTCACGAAAAAAAATGTGCTAATCACAGTACTGTTTGTAAATATTAAAGATGAAAGGTACTGTTTGTAAATATTAAAGATGAAAGATCAAAATTCAAACAATTCAGGAAACCGCGGGCATAATTTGCAGCGCATGCGCAGATCTGTGATTCACTTTCATAATCTCGCAATTCTTACGCACGTATCACGCAAATATTTCAAAATGATCAACATATGTCAATAAATATGCTTTCTTCCTTTTTTGTTATCAGAACGTATACGTTAATAACTGAAATGATTATCGAAACAAAATGTATTTTTTCTCAAATTAAACATTTATTCAATTTCCCATCAAGCAACACTGGAGCGATGACTTCCGGAAGTAAACTCGTCAAAATCAATTTTGTCAACAAGCAAGGGAAAAACGAAAACATTTACCTGTAAAATAATAAATAATTACTATGTAATTCAATAACTTTACTATCGTTTATCTACAGTCACATATGTAAAATACACTAAAAATTGTTTCCAAACACAAGGTTTTGCTTTTTCAAGCGTTTATTGAGCAAACAGATTAAATAAAACAACCAGGAAATGCTTGTTGTCTAAAAAGTCGGCCATTTGCATTCGTCTGTCATCAGATTCACGCTATCGTGAAACTTGCAATTTTTTTTATTAATTTATTTTATATTAACTTTTTTTTTGTCAGAAACATCCAAATTTACTCTGATGCATTATAATTTCGCATCTGATTTGCCTGGGATAAAAAAAAAAAAAAAAAAAAAAAAAAAAATCCCCCCAATAGTTGTTATACGAGTTTGGGAGTTAGCCAAGGCAATGTCTTAATACCATATTATTTTTCGTTTAAACATTTTTGAATATGTTTTTTTTTAATATACCCCCTGAGGCAAATCTCATAAAACTTTATGGGTGCACTGCCAGTGATGAGAGGATGATCCCTATTGATTTTGAGGTCAGTAGGTCAAAGGTCACTGTGACCTGATAATGAAAAATATTGCCTGCTCCATAACTCCTCATCCCCTTAAGCAAATCTCATGAAACTACATAGGTGAACTGCCTGTGGTGACAGAATGACCCCTATTGATATTGAGGTCAGTAGGTCAAGGTCACTGGGAGCCAATAATGAAAACCTTGTCTGCATTATAACTCCTCTCCCCCTGAGGCAAATCTCATGAAATTTCATAGTTGAACTGCTTGTGGTGAGAGGATGACACCTATTGATTTTGAGGTCAGTAGGTCAAGGTCACCAGGAACCGATAATGAAAAACCCTGTCAGCACCTTAAAGGGGTTGATGCACTATTTTCAAACACAGTTTATTTTAAAGGGCTCTGAAAAACATGAAAAAAGCTGAAAGAATTATCAAAATGCCATGAAAAGTAAAGGAGATATGACCTATTGAAAATGTGCAAAGAAACATAAATGGAGGCGGCCATCTTTGAACGATGACGTCATCATGCCTCTTTGCCATATATGGCATATTGATAAAATGTCTTTTAAAGCAAAGAAAATCACTGCAAATGAAAAATAATTTTACATCTGTATATTTATTTCTAATCAATTTGCAGTGGTTTTCTTTGCTTTAAAATACATTTTGTCAATATGCCATATATGTTAAAATGGCACGATGACGTCATCGTTCAAAGATGGCCACCTCCATTTGTGTTCTTTGCAAATTTTTAATAGGTTACATCTCATTTATTTTTCATGACATTTTGAAAATTCTTCCAGCTTTTCCCAAGTTTCTCAAAGTCCTTTTAAATAAATCCTGTTCGGAAATAGTGCATCAACCCCTTTAACTCCTCTCCCCTTGAGGCAAATCTCATGAAACTTTATAGGTGCACTGCCTGTGATGAGAGGATGACCCCTACTGGCATCTGCCCTAGGGTTTATCCCAACCCGTGGGGTCACATGTTCC
The DNA here is from genome assembly GCA_037043455.1 of Cyrtodaria siliqua. Taxonomy (NCBI): domain Eukaryota; kingdom Metazoa; phylum Mollusca; class Bivalvia; order Adapedonta; family Hiatellidae; genus Cyrtodaria; species Cyrtodaria siliqua. Next base: position 8,392 of record JAWPHD010026013.1, on the reverse strand, counting down.
TGTGCCATAACTTGGAAACTTTTGAGATCCCCACCCTAAACCCATCTATACACTTACTGGGCCAGAACACTTTAATGTGAGTGTGGGAATTTGTTGATCTTACTCTTATATGAAATTATAAGCTTGTTTGACTTTTTTTTTTTATTATCTTTTCGAAGATTATATTAGGCGAGTGATTCAGAGGCATTAATTTAGCCCTCTTGTTTACATAAAATTTAAGAAGTTGATTGCCTAACATCTGCATTGATACTGATCAAAGAAATGCTCATTTTGTTAAAACATAACTTGCTCGCTTGAGTGACCTTGCTATAATGAGATTATCATTTTACAATGAATTCTGAGTCCATCATCTAATGGTTTGAGGTAGGTAATTTTGTACCAGCAATTTATACACAAGAATTAAATTGACATTGGAATGCATACAGTTTGATTATAAGCTAATAAATTATGGTCCAAATTCACCACCTTTTAAAACACCTACAGGATCAATAAACATTTTTTATCAAGGTTGTATTTATGTGTAGCACTGTGACAGTCTATGCCAAAGATAAAAGAGGACTCCCCAATTACCCCTTCATCTTTTAGAAATGTTTTAAATTTTCAATATCACTTTAAAAAGACAAACTGACAAAAGTTTAAAAAAATAAACTAAAAGATGCAGCTTTCCTAAAGCTGCGTAAAACCTACATATTTTTGTTTTAACATCTTATTATCATTAACAATTAAAGATACAGCTTTTCCGAAGCATTTACAAAAAACCGCAGCTCTTGTAATTATCCTTTTTTTGCAAGTAAAATAAAAGACACAGCTATCAAACGCCTTTCTTAAAAAATACGCAGCCTTAAATATAAATACGCAGCTTTTGTACACCTTTCTTACAAAATATTCAGCTTTGGACATAATTGCGCAGCTAAAGTGTAAAATACGCAGCTTTGCGCAGCCTGCTTCTAAAATAACGCAGTTAATCACAAAAAACGCAGCTTTAGGATGGATTGCTGCGTAATAGCTACGTTTTAGCTACGTATTTTTCAAAGCTGCGTAAACATTTGACAAGGGCATGAGCAGATGCAAGAGTAAATAAATAAACACACAAACTCATCCAAATAGCTTATTTTACCAAATATTTTATTTTAGCTAACAGAATAATTGACTTAATACTACAAAACACAGTCTGAATATACGTTAAGACAAATGAAAATCATGCTTCTTTCCATGCTTCTTTGCCAATCTGACTTCACCATTATCTAAAAAGTATTTTGATGCACAATATACACGGAAACTACATTTTTTACCAAGGTTTGACCTCTAATAAAGGGTGCGCATTATAAAAGGGTGCGCAATATACACGGTAAAATATACGGTAACTTACTCCTCATGATACAGTCAATTTGACCTTTTGACTTTCATCCATGGCCTAGGAGCCAGAACCTGGATCCAAAAACTGCATTGTCATCTAGACATCACTTTGCCAAATATGACCCCCTCACCCCACCCCCACCCCAAACTCCTTCAACTAATGAAGGAGGATTTCATATTATGAGCAAAACCAGCTGATGGACTGACTGGCAGTCAATACCGACCAAAATATATCACCTTTTTCTTTGAAAAGTGTGAATGAACCCATTCAAATTGCATAATAATGTTTTCTCCTGAAGAAATTTTAATTTGATTGCTTCAGTCATTAATATTGATATATGCTATACCATTTATGTGTAAAGTAATAATATGAATTTGTTTAATTCAAAATTGTGGTTAGAATTTTTGAACTTTCCCTTTCCAGAAATCTTTTTTTTTTTTTAAATTAAATGAAGTGAATTTCTATCAGTATCGTGTTTAACCCTAAAGCCGCTAAGCACGACTATAATAGCTTTTGCGTCCATTGTAAACCAGTAACTCGCAGGCTGATCAGGGTTTACAATGTCTGGCTGCTGATCAGTCATTTCCCCCAAAACACCCCTTTAATTGTCACATAAATGGAATGGTCTTAATTCAAAGAAAGAGCAGTCCATTATATATATATATAGCGGGTTAAGGGTTAACTTTCACAATAACCGCATGCAAAAAGTCTTGTTATTGAAAAAAAATAAAGCAAATTTTTTTGATTCCATTTGTTCCTTTAAAGCCGAATTATACAGTAGACAATGGATGATATATTATCGTACAGAATATTTCTACTTTTCCCACTTTTCGATTTCCAGAGAATTATTTAACTCAGCTTTCCAGCCATGTCATCGTTATCGTTCTGATTTGCATACAAATGTAACAATCAAATAATTATAAGACCTTAAGTCTTGAAAAACCTACATCGGCATGTTTGCTGCCTGGAAAATCAATAGTTCCAACAGCAAAGAGTTATTTATAGATAGATATTACTCGGTGTTTGGGTGAGGTAGATGTAATATGAATTATGACCCCAGTCTGATTTAAGGGGAATGTAGGCATACTGCAAACAATCTTTATTATTAAAAGATCTGAAAAATTTGGAGAAGGGCGATTATCATTTTTCAGACTTTTCCGTACTATTATTTTTTTGGGGGTGTGGGGGGAGTGGGGTGGGGATTGTGGGGTTGTGGAGGGGACAAAGCATTTTAAAAAAAAAGTTTGATTATTTGCAATTTTTGCAGTTTCAGCCCATATAGGTATTACAAATGAAATAGATTATAAGCAGACTCAATTTTCTTCTTGAAACATTTTTTAAACTGATCTTTAATTATATACCCAAGTTGGTTTAATTATTTTAGCTTCCTCATTTATATCTAATAATAAGCTAGTTAGCTACCCCACCTAGGAGGAAATAAACAACAGTAAATGATTAACAAATAATAAATGAAGATTTATTTGGGTAATTTGGAGTTAATACTCCAGAAAAACACAAAATAACCCATTTACTATCACAGAATTTAAAAGTATTAATCTGTCGGAGGATCTAATATTAAATACTTCACCAAATACATCGATAAGGGAGGCAAGTGCTTATCCAAATGAACACAATACAAGGGAGACAAAGCTTACAGCACTGTACATCTATGTGCTGACCACTACCATAGACCACTGCTGGTCAGACTACACCAGTTCATTTTCCATAGACGTACATTATTGTATACTTTCATATTGTCCCGTTTAGTTTGCATTGGGCTATGCGTGCAATATTCTACGATACTGCACACACTGATATTGCACCGGAACTTTTGATCGTGCTTGCTAAGAGCCGCGTAATAGAAATAAGGAACTTCTTTCTATAACGGAATCCTATAGTGTCAACAACAAAATACATGTGTTTTTTTTCCAACCTTTTATGGCAGAAATTGATAAAATAATTGAAATGGTCACTCACCCACTGTTTTTAACATTATCGAATGGTAAACAAACTTTAGAAAATCGCTTGATGTTTTTAATGACGTCATCCGACGTCGACGTCGTTTTCGCGCAAAATAATCATCCACACAAAATGAAACTGAATGACAAGATAGGAATTCCATCAAAAGCTATAAAAATAACACAAATACAATGAAAAGTAATAGTCATACAATTAACATTGATCGAAAACGATATGAAAGTATACAATAAAAAGGTTATTGAATTTGTATGGCTAAATATTACTTGGAACTCGTTGTTTTGGCGCAGGACGACAGCGTTATTGAATTTGTATGGCTAAATATTACTTGGAACTCGTTGTTTTGGCGCAGGACGAAAGCTCGTCGTCCTGCGCCAAAACAACGAGTTCCAAGTAATATTTAGCCATACAAATTCAATAACCTATATTATAGCTCTAAGCTCTGTAAGGAGTTTCCTAATATAAGAAGCTATATTTTTGATTACTTGTTTTGAAAGCCACATCTAAGTTTTATCAAAAAAACATACACCATACACTGAGTATGTTTTGAAAAAGCTGTTTGGGTCGGATGGTGCTGACCCACCTACTTGCATGTAGAAACATGAGGGAAATGTAAAATATACTTCTTTTTTGGTTATGCAACAAATTATGAATACATTGCACAAATGTATGATTTAACCTTTAAAAGTACCCTTCAAAAGTTGAATATTAATTTTTTAGCAAGATATTTTGGTTTGTTTACCTTGTCAACCAATCAAAATTAAGAGATTCTGTGTAATTATAAGCTCCGAATTTACCCTGGACCTTTTCCCCTGCCCACTGATTGGTTGGTAATTGGTGTAGTCTGACCTAAAGAGACATTCAAACCTGACAGGTTTTTGGCTAAATTGTTTGATACATTCAATCTGAGGAAAATGATGTCATTCTTTTTTTTAGAAAAAAAACCTTTTCGACATGATATGAGGGCTTAAAAGAGCTTCAGCTAAAGAAAAATTCCTTTGGTTTTTACTTTAATCCAGAATCTTCAAAATGCCATATCTCGACAACTGTTCCAATCTTTTGCTTCAAATAAAGTGATTTTAAGGGTGCCCTCTGGTGAATATCAGTATAACAAGAATTTTTTATTTCCCGTTTTTTTATGAAGACTAACATATTACTAGTTAGTTTCTGGAAAAATAAAGATGTGTTGGTGATTTAACTTTTTAGCAATATTAATCTTTAGTAATACACCCACAAAGCCCAAAGTGGGGTTTTAAATTCAGAAGCAGCTGAAAATTGGGTATGGCTTTAGAAATCACCCCATATTTTAGATAAAAAAAAGAAGCAAATGAAAAAAAGTTATGGGAAGCTAAACAGGTATCAGTACAAAAGTAAGAAAACCCTTAAAATGATAAAAATAGGAGAAATCTTTGAAGTTTTTAATTTCAGCACACCTTCTTATGAAACAAAAACAAGAGGTCAATGACCTTGAAGCTCTACTGACAGGTTTTTGATAGCTAGATCAGCATTCCTGTGAAGTTTCATGAAAATCCGTCAAGTTAATTAAGTTTCAGAGGAGTAGACGCTACCAGTTTTCATTATATAACTCTATGTAAACAAAGTTGGCCGCTGTTGGCCATGTTTAACGTCAAATCAAAATATTTTTTGACAAGGATCAACATCATGTCATTCTGACCACTTTACAAAAAGTCCCATATCAATATCACTTATAGTTTTCAAGAAGTAGTCGCTACAAACTTGTATTTTGAAAATCTATTTTTAGCCAAGGCGGCCATCTTGAATTTCCGGCCGACCTGAAGTTTTGCTAGGATCAATTAGACATCAAGAGCAACATTCGTGTGAAGTTTCATGAAAATCACCAAAGTGCAGTAAAGCAATCATTTTCAAATCATTTCTTTACATAAATAGGAAGAAGAATATCCTTGAATTTGTTGAATATGAAATTTAATTTCAAACACATGCACACACAACTGATGCATTTTTTTATGAACTATTAAATCTTATGCATTCCTGACCTTATCGACCCTTAATGGAGTTTCATCTCTCAGACAGCTATCTCTCCAGAGTACAGTGTTACTTTCATTATATTATTCTACTTTACTTTCACCTATGATATATTTATAGAGATGTCCCATGTCACAGTAGCACATCAGAGGATTTGATCGATTTATTCATGGCTAGACATTGAAGCAAGAACAGAAAACTTGTTTAGATAATTAAACTGATAAACTTCTGAATAAAATTGATAAATGATATTATAAGTCATGTTTTGACATGATCCTAGTTTTTAAAACAAAATTTTAAATCAAATAATAAACGTGTATGTGAAATATGATGGTATATTATTATGATGTACCGGTATATACTGTTGTTATTTTAGTGTTTTGGTTTGAAGAGGTTGATACACTATTTGCAAACAACATCAATTTAAAAGGACTATGAAGAACTTGAAACAAGAGGTCAATGACCTTAAAGCTCTACTGATTGATTTTGATTTCAGGAAATAGTCGCTACAGACTTGTTTTTTGAAAAATTATTTTTAGCCGTGGCAGCCATCTTGAATTTCCGGCAGACCTGACATTTTGCTAGGATCAATTAGACATCAAGAGCAACATTCCTGTGAAGTTTCATGAAAATCCGTCAAGTAGTTTCAGAGGAGTAGTCGCTACAAGTTTTCATCATATAACTCTATGTAAACAAAGATGGCCACTGGCAGCCATGTTTAACGTCAAATCAAAATAATGGTTGACTCTGATAAGCATCATGTCATGCTGATCATTTTACAAAAAGTCCCATATCAATATCACTTATAGTTTTCAAGACGTAGTCCCTTCAAACTTCTTTTTTAAAAATCTATTTTCAGCTGTGGTGGCCATCTTTTTGGCCAAATTTTGCTAGGATCAATTAGACATCAAGAGAATCATTCCTGTTAAGTTTCATGAAAATCCGCCAAGTAGTTTCAAAGGAGTAGTCGCTACAAGTTTTTACTATATAACTCTATGTAAACAAAGATGGCCGCTGGCAGCCATGTTTAACGTTGAATCAAAACAATTTTTGACAAGGACCAACATCATATCATGCTGATCTTTTTAGAAAAAGTCCCATATCTATATCACTTATAGTTTTCAAGAAGTAGTCGCTACAAACTTCTTTTTTAAAAATCTATTTTTAGCTGTGGCGGCCATCTTGAATTTCTGGCCGACCTGAAATTGTGCTAGGATCAATAAGGCATTAAGAGCAACATTCCTGTAAAGTTTCATGAAAATCCGCCAAGTAGTTTCAAAGGAGTAGTCGCTACAAGTTTTTACTATATAACTTTATGTAAACAAAGATGGCCGCTGGCAGCCATGTTTAACGTTGAATCAAAACAATTTTTGACAAGGACCAACATCATATCATGCTGATCATTTCAGAAAAAGTCCCATATCAATATCACTAATAGTTTTCAAGAAGTAGTCGCTACAAACTTGAATTTTGAAAAATTATTTTAAGCCTGGGCGGCCATCTTGAATTTCCGGCCGACCTGAAATTTTGCTAGGATCAATTAGACATCAAGAGCAACATTCCTGTGAAGTTTCATGAAAATCCGTCAAGTAGTTTCAGAGGAGTAGTCGCTACAAGTTTTCATTATATAACTCTATGTAAACAAAGATGGCCGCTGGCAGCCATGTTTAACGTCGAATCAAAACGATTTTCGACAAGGACCAACATCATGTCATGCTGATCATTTTAGAAAAAGTCCCATACCAATATCACTTATAGTTTTCAAGAAGAAGTCGCTACAAACTTGTTTTTTAAAAACCTATTTTTAGATCTGGCGGCCATCTTGGATTTCACATCAACATGAATTTTTGCTAGGATCAACTAGACTTCATGGGCAACATTTCTGTAAAGTTTCATGAAAATCCATTCAGTAGTTTCAGAGGAGTAGTCGCTACAAAAAAAAGTTTACGGACAGACAGACGGACGGACAGACGGACGGACGACGGACGCCGCACCACGGCATAAGCTCTGCTGATCTCTGATCAGTAGAGCTAAAAAGCTAAAATAATTATCAAAATGGCATGAAAAATAAAGGAGAGGAGATATGACCTATTGAAAATTTGTAATAAACAAGAGGTCAATGACCTTGAAGCTCTACTGATTGATTTTGATTTCAGGAAGTAGTCGCCAAGACTTGTTTTTTGAAAATCTATTTTTAACCGTGGCGGCCATCTTGAATTTCCAGCCGACCTGAAATTTTGCTAGGATCAATTAGACATTAAGAGCAACATTCCTGTGAAGTTTTATGAACATCCGTCAAGTAGTTTCAGAGGAGTAGTCGCTACAAGTTTTTACTATATAACTCTATGTAACCAAAGATGGCCACTGGCAGCCATATTTAACGTCGAATCAAAACGATTTTCGACAAGGATCAACATCATGTCATGCTGATCATTTTAGAAAAAGTCCCATATCAATATCACTTATAGTTTTCAAGAAGTAGTCGCTACAAACTTATTTTTTAAAAATCTATTTTTAGCTGTGACGGCCATCTTGAATTTCTGGCAGATCTGATATTTTGCTAGGATCAATAAGACATCAAGAGCAACATTCCTGTAAAATTTCCTGACAATCTGCCAAGTAGTTTCAGAGGAGTAGTCGCTACAAGTTTTTACTATATAACTCTATGTAAACAAAGATGGCCGCTAGCAGCCATGTTTAACGTTGAATCAAAACGATTTTTGACAAGGATCAACATCATGTCATGCTGATCATTTTAGAAAAAGTCCCATATCAATATCACTTATAGTTTTCAAGAAGTAGTCGCTACAAACTTGTATTTTAAAACTCTATTTTTAGCTTTGGCGGCCATCTTGGATTTCACATCAACATGAATATTTGCTAGGATCAACTAGACTTTATGGGCAACATTTCTGTAAAGTTTCATGAATATCCATCCAGTAGTTTCAGAGGAGTTGTCGCTACAAATAACAGTTTACGGACGGACGCAGCACCACGGCATTAATAAGCTCTGCTGATCTCTGATCAGTCGAGCTAAAAAATAAATTGAGGTGG
>JAWPHD010026012.1:0-14529 GCA_037043455.1 Cyrtodaria siliqua | reverse complement strand
GTACAAGTGATATAGAGAAATTCTTTTGCTACTTCTGCACTGAAAGATTTGATATTTTATCGGAAATAACCCCCTAAATATAAAGCACTAGTATATAATATATTTTTCTGGCTTATATCATTTTCTTGAGTATATGAACAGCCTCTTTAATTTGTAATCTTAATAATATCCTTTCATTATATTTAAGAAATAATAAATATGTATCTGTGTTTTATCGGTGAATAAAATACAGTTAGGAGTTCGGATGCGTAGTAATTAAATCACGAGTGCGTTAGCATCCGAACGACTAACTGTAGTTTATTCACCGATAAAATACAGGAACGTATTTATTATTTCGATACTAACACAACAATAACCTTATTGTTTACGCTATTGTTGGGGCACTATATATTATCTCGGAGGTCAAGGTAATCAGGCTGCTATGTTTACGGCTGTTCCATTGGGCGCCCCCGCATGCAAAGTCCTGCGTTTCAATACACTAGTAGTCACGTGACAAACAATTAAGTCATTGCTTACGTCATATAGCTTATTAATGTTTTATGTACTGATGCATATGATGGGTTTATATCGGGGGTGTGCACGGTTTGGGAGCATGGCAAGTTTGTTGTAATTAACATTTCATTAAAATTACTGTTGATGTTTATCTTCGTGACGCATATATAATTTTGTATTTGATTTTTACCAAATTTTGTCAGATTGTTGATATTAATGAAAGTTCGACAACCAGCTATATCAGACCAGGAACACCAGAGTTATGGCCAGTATTATTGAAAAATGCCATATTCAATTTGTGAACACTAGTTAAACTTGAGTTTCAACTATCAACAACCTGACATGTTATGAACTACCAGCACTAATTTTAAGGGTCATAATTCTGGGCGGGTAAAGGGCTCTTTTTGCATAAAGGTCAAGATCACTCATGTTCGGGAGCATCCATTAGAACAGCGGTCTGTTAATGGATCACGATCATAAAGCGATTCAAAAGGTTGTGATCCTAATGCGATCCATTAGAATGTATAATAGTGTTACATAATAGCGATCCTAATGCGATCCATTAGAATGTACATAGTTTTACATAATAGCGATCCTAATGCGATTCATTAGAATATATATATAGTGTTACATAATAGAGATCCTAATACGATCCATTAGCATGTACATAGTATTACATAATGGCGATCCTAATGCGATCCATTAGAATGTACATAGTTTTACATAATAGCGATCCTAATGCGATTCATTAGAATGTACACAGTTTTACATAATAGCGATCTTAATGCGATCCATTAGAATGTATAATAGTGTTGCATAATACCGATCATATAGCGATCCATTCTGAAAATTATTGGACTGAAACTCAGCCATTAATTAGCTGTGAGATTCTAGAGCGATCCATTCTAATGTGTATTAGATCGTGATCCACTAGTGGTTATATAGTGTTACGTAATACTAAGACATCCATTTGGTAAAACACTGGATCGCTTTTGGATCATGATCCATACACGATCCATTAAAAGTTGTATAAGGAGTTTGATCCATTCAAAACCACTAATGGATCGTGATGCATTTCCCATTTAATCAGGATCGCGATCATAAAGCGATCCAAGTGCGTTACTCTGGAAATAAATGCTGCTTCTTGTTTATAACAGATTTTATCAGGAATATTAAATAGCGATCCATTAGCTCATTTGCATGTGAAATTGGACCGCTTTTAAATCGCTTTAAAATGAAGATCTTGAAGCGATCCATTATTACGGTTTGTTAGGTTTTTTTTGTTTTTTTGAGTATATTTACCAACTGACGTCATGTAACGCGGCGCTTCCAACGGATGAAATATACGCGGGGAATTAATGGAACAGCTGTATTTTATCGTAGAATAACATACAGCTGTCTCTCTTCTTTGTGTATATGAAAGACTGCGGAGGTCGTGTTAGAATATATTCTAACACGACCTGTGCATCCTATAGGACTACACACACGAGATTGCGCTCGAAGCACAGCAGCATGCACATGTACCATTCTCGGGGATTTGCAGTAATTTTGTTTGATAAAAAAATCCATTATGAGCAGTGAACATACTACGATATAGAGATTACTTAACTGCTGGGATCGATTTTAGGGAAATCCTTCATGAGATGGTAGACGTGTGTTGTTTTTTTCACGAACGAGCGTAAGCGAGTGAGTAATGTTTAATGAGTATTTTTTTTTCACTGAGAAATCCCAATCTTTCGCCGATAAAAAATGTAAAAAACAAATATTAACTTACTTATCTCAATTATTAATCTTTTAAAATGTTTACAAAAAGACACAGATGGAGAAAATTAACAAAGGGGAGTAATCATGTAATTTATGAGAACAAGTATATATGTAACCTACTCAGTTCCTAACAATATTCATGCACCTTATTTATTTCAATAACAAGTATGTATTGGGCGCGAGCACAACTGCCTATTGAATACTCTTTGGCTCGAATAGTCTCGGAGCCAATTAACATAACATTGTTCTGATGCACTTACAATTGATTGAATTGAATGGTGTGTAACGGCTCATCAACACAATATACGTTATTTAGAGAAACGCCAGAGAAAATTGAATTGAATGTTGTTTAACGGCTCATCGACACAGTATATGTTATTTAGAGCCGCCCCAGAGAGAGGGAAAGGATACATAAGAATCCGGGAACTCTGCCCTACTCTTATTATCGAACAGATTCCTATGTTTTTTTTAACGTGTTCGGAGGATACAACGATACACGGGACCGTCCGGTTTACGTTCCCATCCGACGGACGAGGCTAAGGGAAAGTGTCTTGCACACACCGACAAAACTCAGTGACACCACGGAGGATTGAACCCGAGGCTTCCGGTAACAAATATTTAACATGCTCGGACGATAGACTGAAACTGAACCGCTTGTTAACGTCTCTAATAAACACATTTCTCATCGTAATCAAGGCTGAGGGAAAATTTCTTGCACAAGAACACATCGACGAAAGTCATTTACAACGGCCAGGCTTGAACCCGGGGCCAGTTACAAGTCCAACGCGCTATTCACTTGGGCAAGCAAGCCCCGATGCGCTAACAAAATGACATTTGTTGGAAATGTAACCGAATGTATGTGGATATGCCGAGATTTTAGCTTACAATTCTGAATTCCTTTTATTACAGATGTTCTATCTGAAAGCATTAGTATTTCTTATTCCCGGTGGGGTCACGTCCCGGGGTTTTCAACCTCACTCCCTATAAGTACTAGGAAAGTATGCCATTAAGTAAGGGAAAACACTAACGGTAAGTATCTAAGAAGCTAGAAGCTTACATGGGTATCAAATGCGTTTGTGCTGTTATAAACGCCCGCTTTAATACTTATCCATAGTCTTCGTTTGACCTTATCCGAACAAATTGTTAGTCGTCGTAAGACTTATCCACTTTCTGGGACCCCTCTCTCACAAAATGCCAGATTAAAAACTCTAAGTTAGTATTAAGGGATCAAATAAAGACAAAAATGACTAAGATAATGAATGTTTTACATGTGCATGTCTTTATTATCGTGTCAAAATTACTGTATAATTGAAAAATCGACGAAATGTCAATTGTTGACACGGATTTTTCCGATCCGCCCAGTTCAAAACGGATACAATTGCTTAAAACAACACTAAAATGAAAAACATAAGATATGGATGTGAAGAAAAATATTCAGGGAATCTAACAAAGCAAAAAGTAATTATATATCAAATATTGAGCGTACATGTAATGTGGCGCGTCTTTCCCGTACCCGCGTATGGCCTTATTCGACCCGCGTTCATATTATACGGATACCGGGGGTGATCAGGGTAACTTCATTCATTAAATATATCATACTGACGTCATTTCGATCGAAATATATATATATATATGCGTGTATTATTACGCATAGTATTTCAGTTCCTTTTTCAAAAAAGACACGTATATACTGTATACACTGACACTTATTCACAATCAGTAGTTATATTATTCGGTATACATAACGTTCATGTCAGTCACCTTATGAAATTAAATTATACTTGATGCAGTTAAAGGAACTACATTCTCTAAGTGCGTAAAGCACCCAATCCGATTTTTGGTGATTTTTTGGTGTATTAATGCGCATAATATTTCGGTAAACCTACAAAAAAGACATGTTTATACTATATACAATTACAATTATTTCATTATTTCACAATCAGTAGTTATGTTACTCGGTATACATAACGTTCATGTCAGTCACCTTATCAAATTAAGTTGTATTTGAAGCAGTTAAAGGGGACTACATTGCTTACAACGGTAAAGCGTCTCACCTGTTTCAAAAACTCCCTATTCAGAAATTGCACTATATACATATATACACGGTTCCATAGAGTCAGCCATGCTGACGCATGGCGACTCAAAAATAACAGCCCAGTCAAATGAATATCGATTTCATAAATCTTGGTTAAGTATCTTTTGGCACCAGTGAAAAGGACGACAGTATTGATGTACCTATGAGAGGAATCCCGTTATACGATTTGTTTACGTTGGAAGGTTGCTAATAAACACATTTCTCATCGTAATCAACTGTGTCGTCTTTTTTCACTACCCAGCTCTGTGAAATCGATATCCGAGATAGTAAACTTGTGTTTGGGCTTAATTGTCACATGGTGAAAGTTCTAAATCATATCGTATTGTAATACTTGACAGAAGGCAATACTGTCATGCCCTTGCAATTACATACGGTCTTATAAAACAGGAGCAAACGATCCGTAAACGATTCTTAAATAAAACCTGTTCATTTAGAAAGAAGAAATCGTGTTTTAGGGTAGCATAAAATGCAGCACCAATTTAAAACAAGAGGCCCAAGAGGGCATGTGGACGCTCTAATGGCTAAAGATAAAGCTTATGTATAAGGGGCCATAACTCTGTCAAAAGACCATTTAACCGGAACATGGCAATGATATATGCAACTAGGCTTGGTACTGACAATCCCTGCCAAGATTCGTTGAAATCCGGCCAGAGGTTCAGGAGAACTAGTTAGTACAAAGCTAGTTTATTAAAATCTTTAAGAGGCCAGAACTCTGCCAAAATTCCTTCAACTGGAACAGGGCCATGGAATGCGCGGCCAAGCGATCAGGAGAATTAGTCTGGACAAAGTTTGTGTATTAAAACCTTAAAAGGGCCATAACTGTGCCAAAAATCATTCAACCAGAACAAGGCAATGATATATGCAACTAGGCTTGGTATTAATCATCCCTGCCAAGATTAGTTGAAACATGGCCAGTAGTTTAGAAGAGAAAAGACCGGAAATATACACAACTAGGCTTGATACTGATAATCCTTGTCAAATTTCGTTGAAATCCGGCCAGGGGTTTAGGATAACTAGCACAGAAAAAGTTTGTGTATCAAAAACATTTAAAGGCCAAAAATGTGTCAGTCAGAACATGACGATGATATGCGAAACTAGGCTTGGTACTGATCATCCCTGCAAAGTTTCGTTGAAATCCGGCCAGGAGTTCAGGAGAATTAGAAGAGACAACATGTGTGTTCTAAAACCTTTAAAGGGCCATAACTCTGCCAAAAATCATTCAACCGGAACAAAGCGATGATATGCACAACTAGACCTTGAACTGATCATCCCTAAAAACGGGGTTCATGATAACTAGTCCAGACAAAGTTTGTGTATTAAAACCTAAAGGGCCATAACTCCACCAAAATATTGCAACCGGAACACGGTGACGATATGTATAACTAAGCTTGGTACTGATCATCCCTACAAAGTTTCATTTAAATACAGCATTTTTTAACTAAATCAAGGACCATAACTTCGCTGTAACTAGTCCGATACGGTTGGTTTTCGAACTTGTTCGAGCTTTCATTGATATTAACAATCTGGTAAAGTTAGGTAAAGATTGGTTGAAAAATGAATGGCCTATTGCCTTAACGAGGTAAAATATAGCATTTCTAACTAAATCTAGGGCCACAACTCCACTGTTACTGGTCCAATCTGGCTGTTTTTCAAAATTATCCAAGCTTTCATTGTTATTAACAATCTGGTAAAGGTTGGTAAAGATCGGTTGAAAATTGAATGCCCTATCGTCTTAACGAGGCAAACTATAGTATATTTTAACTAAATCAAGTGCCATAACTCTGCTGTTACTCGTCCAATCTGGCTAGTTTTCAATCTTATTCGAGCTTTCATTGATAGTAACATGCCGATAAAGTTTGGTAAAGATCGCATAAAAAAATGAATGACCTATCGTCTTAACGAGGCAAAATATAGTATTTTTAACTAAATCAAGGGCCATAACTCCGCTGTTACTGGTTCGATCTGGCTGGTTTTCGAACTTTTCCGAGCTTTAATTGATATTTACAATCTGATAAAGATTGGATGTAAAATGAAGGCCCTATCGTCTTAACGAGGCAAACTATAGCATTTTTAACTAAATCAAGGGTCATAACTCCACTGTTACTGGTCCGATCTAGCTGATTTTTGAACTTGTCCGAGCTTCGATTGATATTAACAATCTGATAAAGTTTGGTAAAGATCAGATGAAAAATGAATGCCGCACCGTCTTGAGGCAAAATATAGCATTTTTATCTAAATCAAGAGCCATAACTCTGCTGTTACTGGTCCGATCTGGCAGGTTTTCGAACTTGTCCGAGCTTTCAATGATATTAACTATTAAAGTTTTTGGTAAAGATCGGATGAAAAATGAAGACCCTACCGTCTTAACGAGGTAAAAGTTAATGGATGTACGGACGGACGGACAACGGACAACTCGCCTAAGAAATTACCACTACACAAAGAACCTAGGCTTAGTTTCAACATGAAAATAGCTTAATCATGTGTTAAAAAAAAATGGAATGAAAAACGAATGGACTTAATGATTGTATGAAACATCACTTAATGATTGTATGAAACATCACTTAATGATTGTATGAAACATCACTTAATGATTGTATGAAACATCACTCGACACCCTAGTACAAGTGTCTGCTGCAATTGTAACTTAACATAAAGCAGAACTAAACAATTAACCTCTCATGTATAGCCCTAAAATTGCTTCATGTACATTTTCATATAGACTATTTTACAAATTAATTCCCAGAAGATACATTCGCACATATTCATTTGTTTGTGTATGTGTGTTTAACAATTAAATCGTACATAGGGTTCTCAAAAAAGATGAATACTAGTATGTCCACCGTGAGTTAATAGCAAGCCTGTATTACCTATGTCCTCCGTGAGTTCATAGCAAGCCTGTATCCTTGCTTTTTTTTGCGATAAATATGCTTCAAATTAATATATTTGATTTGTGTCTAGATATTCACATATGCTCGTCAAATATATATATATATCAATCGTTGGACACAATATATATGTAAAGGCCTAAATATAAAAATAAGGAGGATGCGGAGATTTTGTTCACATCAATTTAGTCTCATTTATTTGACGTCTTTGGGTGCTTTTTTTACATACGGACGTTCATAGATGCACCCTAGAAGGAGGATGGCACATATCAAAAAATCGTCTTGCCGTTCGTAGACATGTATTTTATGCACTAACATAAATTATACATGGCAAAAAGGATTTCTCACACATTCGCAGATTGTTGAATCCCATATTCTGGGATTGGTCACTTTAATCTGTTGGCTAGCATTCGATTTTTCGAGAGAAAAAAGGGTTTAATTACAAATTTAATTGTTCATAAACTGGACCACGTACACCAATTTCAGTATTGAAATCCGGCCAGATTCTCGGGCGTGCGTTTGTAAGATACGTTTGTATATGTAAATTATTGTAATTCGCATATCTACACACAAATCATTGAAATTCAGAATATTAGGTAAACGTTGTTTGAAAAGTGTGTTTGTGTGTCGAAACTTTTTCTTCAGTAACAGGAAAGATCAAATATCAATCGAAGATGCATTCAGGGTTGTACCACACCAGACGCCGAGAAACAGCGTATTACCATCGCCTAGCTCGCCTGTCATTGTTAACCATTGAGAACACAATGAACAGGTCAATTGGTTAGATTTTTATGGGTGTCACGAAACACCCAAATCTACTTATTTTCCCCCAAATCAACACAAATCTACCACTAAACCTCTCAAGTCCACACATAATTTACATTATATGATGGTACAATGATGTTATTGTACCAAATATCACAAATAAAATGGATCATTTGAGAAAAATGAAGATATGTTACCCCCCAACATCGTTTAACACCATATAAAGTAGAATTGGTGTAGATATGGGAGGTTTAGGGGAAGAATTGGTGTAGATTTGGGTGTATTTGGGGGGAAATATGTAGATTTGGGTGTTTCGTGTAACCGGATATTTATTGACCTTTTAATGATGTCAAGGTCACATAGACTCAAACATCATGCATGCCAGAATTTTAGATTCTAACTTCAAAAACGAAATATGTCACTGTGACCTACTTGCTGAACTTAGATTGATGTACATTACGGGACATTTGGATCAAATGAAATCTAGTACTGGATGCATGCTGTTTTGCACTTGCTATTTGTTTGCATGTGTGGTGTTTCACGTCATTTTAGCACATGTTGGGCCATATGATGTCATTTTTTTGTGGTAGAGACTGATCACCCAATTTTTCCTGAGTAGAACCAGTACTGTACACCTACTGCCATTCGTAAGAATCGACTCTTTCTCATTTGAGAAGTCGAGCTCCCAGTGGGATTTGAGGCACTACACACATGCTAATGGTGCGGTGATAGGCTGGAGTGGCCTATTGTAGATGATATAAAATCAGCAAATATACCGCATGTATATTGGAACAGCGGAAGATTGGGAAAACAACAGTATATAATACAACGGTTTTTTTTTCGTGTTTTTTTATTACTGGTATATACATTAATATTATAGGATGAAAGCGTTCAGATATTGTCGAAAAGTCTGAAGTTGAATTCATCACCAGTATGATTTTGTTGTATTGAAGTTTCTGTCATCACCAGTATGTTGTCAACCTTTTCTTGATTTTCTGAAATTAGCAGAGGTCCCGTTTAGAGCTATCATTCGAATGTGTGCAGTCTGTTTAAACATATTTTATTTCATCATGTTTACAACAATTACATATATATATTGGTAAAGTACATAGTTAATAGGATGGGAACGAAAGTAAAATCTTATAGGGTTCCTCTCCTTTATTGTTGCTATATTTGTTCAGTATCGTTATGTTTTGTCGTCGCCTTCATTCCATTTCGAAACACTTTATCCTTTGCGAGATTTACTTAGGTGTTTTCTTCCTCGGTGAGTTAGATAGATAGATTCTTTATGTCCTCCAAGGTACAGGACAGTATATATATAATTATAGCATATAATACAATTTCAAAATTTAACATAAACCAAAGTCAACATATATATACATATATAGAACAAAAACATATACATAAAACAAAAATGTTGCATATTTACCATTTCATCAATTTTCATCAATTCCATACATTTACTCATCAGGTTCGCCAATTTCAGGTTTATTTCGTTCAGTTTTTTCTTTATAATATCTGAAATGGAACAAAAGCTAACCATGTAGTTTGTAGTCAATTACCAGGCGCGTACCTGCTTATACGCAGATACGTACCAGCGTACGAAATGTTTGAAAAGAAAAAAAAAATGCATTTCAAAGCAGTTAGTATTGCGACCAACCATGCGTATGACCAAAACTGGTCTAGCTAGGTGCCTGATTACACATGATATTCTATTTAAATACAAATAGCCTTTTTTCATTTAACGACACGCCCATAATCAATATGTATGGCTCAGTGTTTTTCTTAAGATTTAAACAAGAGCACAGGCTAGCGGGGCATATGAGCCTGTCATATCCATTTTTATTTTGTTTAACACGGCAATCTTGATTTGTCTAAAGCTCGCGGCATCCCGTCAGTTTTTCTACCTTCATTTTTGCAATATTAACTAGAACGAATTCGACAGCGCGACATTGCCAATACCCACGTTTTCTTCATACAGGTCAATATCCTTTAACCCTGTATCCATTTTACATGTAACTGTTTCGATCGTTCTTTGATACGCAGATCAAAAATAGTACTATTTATGCTTTTCTGAAGACATGTTCGATACTGTAAATGAATAAAAAATGTTTAGGGTATTTGAACTTTTGACCCCTATCCCAGTCCCATGGTGACCCTGGAGCAAATTATATTGATATTTTCAAAATCATTACATTTTATTGAGAAAGGAAAATAGATATTTGACCGAATTTACCTCTCTCCCCACACCCTACCCTCAACCTCATCTCCCCACATACACCCAGCACCACCCCTCCCAGCTCGGCACACCTCTAAGGCAGAGCTTATGGGATGACAAGCTGTCCTTTGTCCGTCGTCCGTTAACTTTTTCTCGTTAAGACGATAGGGCCTTCAATTTTTATCCAATCTTTACCAAACTTTAACAGGTTGTTAATATCAATGAAAGCTCGGAAAGTTCGAAAACCAGCCAGATCGGACAAGTATCGGCGGAGTTATGACCCTTGATTTAGTTAAAAATGTTATATTTTGCCTCGTTAAGACGATAGGGGCTTCATAGTTCATCCGATCTTTACCAAACTTTATCAGATTGTTAATATCAGTGAAAGCTCGGACAAGTTCAAAAACCATTCATATCGGACCAGTTACAGCGGAGTTATGGCCCTTGATTTAGTTCAAAATGCTATATTTTGCCTCGTTAAGACGATAGGGCCTTCATTTTTCATCCGATCTTTACCAAACTTTATCAGGTTGTTAATATCAAGTTCGAAAACCAACCAGATAGACCAGTAACAGCGGAGTTACGGCCCTTGATTTTGTTAAAAATGCTATAATTTGCATCCTCATATGATAGGGCCTTCATTTTGCATCTGATCTTTGCCAAACTTTACCAGAGTTTATGACTTTCTTTTTTTATATTATTATTTATTTATTTTTAATATTTTTTTCTGTTAAATTGTTTTTTTTTTTTTTTTTTTTTTTTTTAGCTCTATGTTGGATCAGTCGGACCAGTAACGGAGGAGTTATGGCTCTTGATTTAGTTAAAAATGCTATATTTTGACTCGTTAATACGTAGGGCCTTCATTTATCATACTTTACCAGATTCTTTAGTTATGGCCCTTGATTTAGAAAAAGTCCAAAACTTTCAAAAAAACGTAAATGGCGGTCACTCGCTTAATTGATGTTATAAGAGCCATGTTAGCCAGGAGAGCGTCCACAGGCCCTCTTGGGCCTCTTGTTTCAGAGGAGTATACGTGTATATTTGCCAAATTAAAAAAAAAATAGAAAAATGACACAGCAATTGAATTTTGTGTATATTGGACCTTATGATGCCCCTTACAACCTCAAACCCCACCCCACCCACCACGACGACCACACACATACAGGAGAAAAACATATTATTATACACTGTAATTCCTTCATCAAAATGTTCGTTTGAGACATAATTAAAACAAGAAATGTCACTGTAAGTGACAAAGGCCGCCGAAGTGATTTTGACCTTTGACCTCTAACTGTGACCTTGACCTTGTAGCCATGGACCTGGATTTTGCGCGCGACACGTCATCTTGTTGTGGTGAGCACTTGTGCCAAGTTATTTGAAAATCCGTCCAAGAGGAGTTATTAACCAGACACGAAAGCACTTCTTTTTGACACTTCTTTTGACCCTAGGGTCACCATTTGAACAAACTTGGTAAAGGACCGTAAGCTCTTAGTAAATACAAAATATTAAACCTCTGGCTCTTGTAGTTTCAGAGAAGAATATTTTTTTTATTTTTTTTCTAAAATTCCCATCAGTTCTTATTTTAAACTAGAAGCCCTATTATAAAGGTCCAGTTATTTGACCCAACACCAATGTCAATCCCAAAACATTAAATTAATGTCATTAACAGTGATACTTTAAATGGCTTCTACTCAATAACTTTTGTTAAGAATGAGGTAGTGCGATGAAACTTGCAGGGTAGGTAGCTTATATGGAAAGAAAGCTTGGAATTGCATTTGGGGTCACTGGGATCAAGGTCAAGTTATGCATATTGTAGTAGAGACCGGATGGTGAGCTTTGGTAAAGATCCTGTGATAAAATAGCAAATACGTATGTCACAGCAGAGACTGGATGTGAGCTATATTTTGTCAAAGTATGTCACAGTGACCTGAAATATAGCAAATGAAGTTAGATGGTGAAAATCCTGGAAGAAAGAAGCAAGATAAGCAGAGACCGTATATGACCTATATTTTGTGAAAAGTAGGTCACAGCGACCAGAAATTCTGCACATGAAGTTAGATGCACATAATGAACATTCTGGTGAAGTTTGGTGAAAATCCTGCGAGAAAAAAGCAAGATACGAACGTCGTAGCGGAGAAAGGACATGACCTATATTTTGTTGAAAGTAGGTCACAGCAACCCAAAATGTTGCACATGAGGTAGGATGCATATAAGGAACATTCTGGTAAAATTTGGTGAAAATCCTGAAAGAAAGAGGCAAGACGCACATGTCGTAGCAGAGACTGGACATGTTTCGTCGAAAGTAGGTCATGACCCAAAATTTTGCACATAATGTTAGATGCATATAAGGAACATCCTGGTGAAGTTTGGTGAAAATCCTGCAAGAAAGAAGACAGATATACCTGTCGTAGCGGAGACCGGATGTGACATATATTTCGTCGAAAGTAGGTCAAAACAACCTGAAATTGTGCATGTGATATTGGATCTATATAATGAACATTGTTGTGTAGTTTGGTGAAAACCATGCCTTTAACGAAGAAGATATTAACAAATGAAATCAGACGCACGGACTAACGAACTGATGGACAAACTGTCACACATACAACTGACGACATTTTGATCACTAAGTGGAGATCCGTAAACGAAAAATTGCAATACCTTACTCTCAACAAATTTTTCTCAGCAGAAACCATTTTGCTATTTTTAGTAACAGTAACCTTCACTTTGAACACAGTGGCCCCAAATGCAATCCTAACCTTTCTTTCCATAAAAGCTACCAACCCAGCAAGTTTCGTCGCAGTACCCCACTCCTAACAAAAGTTATTGAGACGAAACCTTTTTTTCAGCAACAGTGACCTTGACCTTGAATCCAGTAGCCCCAAATGCAATACCAACATTCCTTTCCATATAAACTACTTACCCAGCAAGTTGCGTCGCAATACACCACTCCTAACAAAAGTTACTTAAAGGAAACCATTTTTTTTTTTTTTAGTAACACTGTCCTTGACCTTGACCCATGTAGCCCCACATGCAATCCCAGCCCTCCTTACTATATAAGTGACATACCTTGAAAGTTTTATTGTAATACCTCATTCCTAACAAAAGTTATTGGGCAGAAACCATTTTTCTATTTTAGTAACAGTGACCTTAACCTTGAACCCAGTGACTCCAATTGCAATCCCAACCTTCCCTTCAAAGAGGCTACTACCCAGCAAGTTTCATCACAATATCTCACTATAAAAAAAGTTATTAAGCGGAAACCATTTTTCTAGTAACAGCGACCTTGAACTTGAACCCAGTGACTCCAAATGCAATTCCGACCTTCATTTCCATATAAGCTACCTACCTACCCTGTAAGTTTCATCGCAATATCTCATTCCTAACAAAAGTTATTGAGCGGAAACCATGAGTTTGACCCAAGTTCCCAATACAGCATATTGTATATTTACAAAATTCAAGGGTCATAACTCTGGTGTTACTTGTCCAATCTGGTTGGTGTTCAAGCTCATCCGAGCTTTCATTAATATCAACAATCTAGTAAAGTTTGGTACAGATCGGATGAAAAATGAATGTGTTAGAGTCTTGACATCAAAAAGTTAACACATTTTACTGTAATTCAAAGACCATAACTCCCGTTAACGAGCCCAAATTAGAGCATACTTCAGAAAATCAAGGGCAATAACTCTTGTGTTACTAGTCCGATCTGGCTGGTTTTCAAACTCATACGAGCTTTCATTGATATAAATACACTGGCAAAGTTTCGTGAAGATCAAATACAAAATGAAGGTGCAAGAGTGTAAACAAGGCTTAATATGGCATTTTTCAGCAAACAAGGACCATAACTCTGGGGTTACAGGTCCGATATGGCTGGTCTTTGAACTCAATCTAGAGTTCATTAATATAAATACACTGGCAAAGTTTCGTAAAGATTAAATACAAAATGAAGGTGCTAGAGTGTAAACAAGGCTTAATATGGCGTTTTTCAGCAAAACAAGGGCCATAACTGTGGTGTTACTAATCCGATCAGGCTGGTTTTCAAACTCATCTGAACTTTCATTGATATAAAGACACTGGCAAAGTTTCATAAAGATTCGATTAATAATGAAGTCGCTATCGGGTAAACAAGACAAAAGTTAACGGACGACGGACAACAGACAGACGGACGGGCGACGGACAACTCGCCATCAAATAAGCTCTGCTGGCCTTTCGCCAGTAGAGCTAAAAATTATACCCTTTCAACCTCCCCCACTCCTTTCAACCCCAACCCCAGGGAAGATGTCCGAGTTTAAATAATAAATCACTTGACACGC
>JAWPHD010026011.1:0-14543 GCA_037043455.1 Cyrtodaria siliqua | reverse complement strand
CAACATTTCTGTAAAGTTTTATGAATATCCATCCAGTAGTTTCAGAGGAGTAGTCGCTACAAATAAAAGTTAACGGACAGACGGACGGACGGACAGACAGACGGACGGACGGAGTGGGCAACATATATATATGTGTAAGAAGCTATGCGTAAGAATTGACTAAAACAACACAGAAATATGTAAAAAAATAAAAATAATAATAATTTAAAAAAAATTGTGTGGAGGGGGTTGGGGATGGAGGGAGTGGGGCGGGGTTGGAGGAGGTAGCCCATCCCCCAATATGGGTGAAGTATGAATAAGATGCATAATGCTATAAGAAATCCTAAACCAAAATTATAGATATATACATCCTTACATGCAAACGATATATACATCCTTACATGCAAACCTAGATCTGAGACAACATTTCTTACCCAACCCTTTACAACATACTATAAGGAAACCAATTCCCAAATTTAGTTCAGCTAGGACAAACAAGAGGCCCAAGAGGGCCTGTGGACGCTCTACTGGCAAACACGGCTCTTATAACATCAATAAAGCGAGTGACTGCCATTTACGTCTTTTTGAAAGTTTCGGGCAAAAAACAGCTTTTTAACTAAATCAAGGGCTGTAACTAAAGAATCTGGTAAAGTTTGGTACAGATCAGATGAAAAATGACGGCCCTACCGTATTAACGAGGCATAATATAGCATTTTTAACTAAATCAAGAGCCGTATCTCCTCTGTTACTGGTCCGACTGGTCCAACATATAGAGGTAAAAAAATAATAAAAAAATCAATAAATCAATCAATTAAAAAACAAGAGGTCAATGACCTTGAAGCTCTACTGATTGATTTTGATTTCAGGAAGTAGTCGATACAGACTTGTTTTTTGAAAATCTATTTTAACCGTGGCGGCCATCTTGAATTTCCGGCCGACCTGAAATTTTGCTAAGATCAATAAGACATTAAGAGCAACATTCCTGTGAAGTTTCATGAAAGTCCGTCAAGTAGTTTCAGAGAGTAGTCGCTACATGTTTTCATATTATAACTCTATGTAAACAAAAAATGGCCGCTGGCAGCCATGTTTAACGTCAAATCAAAACGATTTTCGACAAGGAACAACATCATGTCATACTGATCATTTTAGAAAAAGTCCCATATCAATATCTCTTAATGTTTTGAAGAAGTAGTCGCTACAAACTTATTTATTTTAAATCCATTTTTAGCTGTGGTGGCCATCTTGAATTTCCGGCCGACCTGAAATTTTTCTAGGATCAACTAGACATCAAGAGCAACATTCCTGTGAAGTTTCATGAACATCCGTCAAGTAGTTTCACAGGAGTAGTCGCTACAAGTTTTTACTATTTAACTCTATGTAACCAAAGATGGCCACTGGCAGCCATGTTTAACGTCGAATCAAAATAATTTTCCACAAGGATCTACATCATGTCATGCTGATCATTTTAGAAAAAGTCCCATATCAATATCACTTATAGTTTTCAAGAAGTAGTCTCTACAAACTTATTTTTTACAAATCTATTTTTAGCTGTGACGGCCATCTTGAATTTCCGGCCGACCTGAAATTTTTCAAGAATCAATTAGACATCAAGAGCAACATTCCTGTGAGGTTTCATGACAATCCCCCCAAGTAGTTTCAGAGGAGTAGTCGCTACAAGTTTTTACTATATAACTCTATGTAACCAAAGATGGCCACTGGCAGCCATGTTTAACGTCAAATCAAAACGATTTTCGACAAGGACCAACATCATGTCATACTGATCATTTTAGAAAAAGTCCCATATCAATATCTCTTATTGTTTTGAAGAAGTAGTCGCTACAAACTTAATTTATTTTAAATCTATTTTTAGCTGTGGTGGCCATCTTGAATTTCCGGCCGACCTGAAATATTTCTAGGATCAACTAGACATCAAGAGCAACATTCCTGTGAAGTTTCATGAACATCCGTCAAGTAGTTTCACAGGAGTAGTCGCTACAAGTTTTTACTATATAACTCTATGTAAACAAAGATGGCCACTGGCAGCCATGTTTAACGTCGAATCAAAATAATTTTCCACAAGGATCTACATCATGTCATGCTGATCATTTTAGAAAAAGTCCCATATCAATATCACTTATAGTTTTCAAGAAGTAGTCTCTACAAACTTATTTTTTACAAATCTATTTTTAGCTGTGACGGCCATCTTGAATTTCCGGCCGACCTGAAATTTTTCTAGAATCAATTAGACATCAAGAGCAACATTCCTGTGAGGTTTCATGACAATCTGCCAAGTAGTTTCAGAGAAGTAGTCGCTACAAGTTTTTACTATATAACTCTATGTAACCAAAGATGGCCACTGGCAGCCACGTTTAACGTCGAATCAAAATAATTTTTCACAAGGATCTACATCATGTCATGCTGATCATTTTAGAAAAAGTCCCATATCAATATCACTTATAGTTTTGAAGAAGTAGTCGCTACAAACTTATTTTTTAACAAGAGGTCAATGACCTTGAAGCTCTACTGATTGATTTTGATTTCAGGAAGTAGTGACTACAAACTTGATTTTTGAAAATCTATTTTTAGCCGTGGCGGCCATCTTGAATTTCCGGCCGACCTGAAATTTTGCTAGGATCAATTAGACATCAAGAGCAACATTTATGTGAAGTTTTATGAAAATCCGTCAAGTACTTTCAGAGGAGTAGTCGCTACAAGTTTTCATTATATAACTCTATGTAAACAAAGATGGTCACTGGCAGCCATGTTTAACGTCGAATCAAAATAATGTTCAACTCGGATAACCATCATGTCATGCTGATCATTTTAGAAAAAGTCCCATATCAATATCTCTGAAAGTTTTCAAGAAGTCGTCGCTACAATCTTATTTTTTTAAATCTATTTTTAGCCGTGGTGGCCATCTTTTTTTTCCGGCCGACCTGAAATTTTGCTAGGATCAATAAGACATCAAGAGCAACATTCCTGTGAAGTTTTATGAAAATCCGTAAAGTAGTTTCAGAGGAGTAGTCGCTACAAGTTTTCATTATATAACTCTATGTAAACAAAGATGGCCACTGGCAGCCATGTTTAATGTCGAATCATAATAATGTTCAACTCGGATAACCATCATGGCATGCTGATCATTTTAGAAAAAGTCCCATATCAATATCACTTATAGTTTTCAAGAAGTAGTCGCTACAAACTTATTTTTTAAAAATCTATTTTTAGCCGTGGCGGCCATCTTGAATTTTCGGCAGACCTGAAATTTTGCTAGGATCAATTAGACATCAAGAGCAACATTCGTGTGAAGTTTCATGAAAATCCGTCAAGTAGTTTCAGAGGAGTAGTCGCTACAAGTTTTCATTATATAACTCTATGTAAACAAAGATGGCCACTGGCAGCCATGTTTAATGTCGAATCATAATAATGTATAACTCGGATAACCATCATGGCATGCTGATCATTTTAGAAAAAGTCCCATATCAATATCACTTATAGTTTTCAAGAAGTAGTCGCTACAAACTTATTTTTTAAAAATCTATTTTTAGCCGTGGTGGCCATCTTGAATTTCCGGCAGACCTGAAATTTTGCTAGGATCAATTAGACATCAAGAGCAACATTCGTGTGAAGTTTCATGAAAATCCGTCAAGTAGTTTCAGAGGAGTAGTCGCTACAAGTTTTCATTATATAACTCTATGTAAACAAAGATGGCCACTGGCAGCCATGTTTAACGTCGAATCAAAACGATTTTCGACAAGGACCAACATCATGTCTTTAAAAAAAGTCCCATATCAATATCACTTATAGTTTTCAAGAAGTCGTCGCTACAAACTTGTATTTTGAAAATCTATTTTTAGCCATGGCGGCCATCTTGAATTTCCGCCGACCTGAAATTTTGCTAGGATCAATTAGACATCAAGAGCAACATTTCTGTGAAGTTTCATGAAAATCCGTCAAGTAGTTTCAGAGGAGTAGTCGCTACAAGTTTTCATTATATAACTCTATGTAAACAAAGATGGCCACTGGCAGCCATGTTTAATGTCGAATCAAAATAATGTTCGACTCGGATAACCATCATGTCATGCTGATCATTTTAGAAAAAGTCCCATATCAATATCACTTATAGTTTTCAAGAAGTAGTCGCTACAAACTTATTTTTTAAAAATCTATTTTTAACTGTGGCAGCCATCTTGAATTTCTGGCCGATCTGAAATTTTGCTAGGATCAATTAGACATTAAGAGCAACATTCCTGTAAAGTTTCATGAAAATCCGCCAAGTAGTTTCAGAGGAGTAGTCGCTAAAAGTTTTTACTATATAACTCTATGTAAACAAAGATGGCCGCTGGCAGCCACGTTTAACGTCGAATCAAAACGATTTTCGACAAGGACCAACATCATGTCATGCTGATCATTTTAGAAAAAGTCCCATATCAATATCACTTATAGTTTTCAAGAAGTAGTCGCTACAAACTTGAATTTAAAAAATCTATTTTTAGCTTTGGCGGCCATCTTGGATTTCACATCAACATGAATTTTTGCTAGGATCAACTAGACTTCATGGGCAACATTTCTGTAAAGTTTTATGAATATCCATCCAGTAGTTTCAGAGGAGTAGTCGCTACAAATAAAAGTTAACGGACGGACAGACGGACAGACGGACGGACGGACGGACAGACGGACGGACGACGGACGCCGCACCACGGCATAAGCTCTGCTGATCTCTGATCAGTAGAGCTAAAAATCTATTTTTAGCTGTGACGGCCATTTTGAATTTCCGGCCGACCTGAAATTTTTCTAGGATCAATTAGACATGAAGAGCAACATTCCTGTAAAGTTTCATGACAATCCGTCCAGTAGTTTCAGAGGAGTAGTCGCTACAAGTTTTTACTATATAACTCTATGTAAACAAAGATGGCCGCTGGCAGCCACGTTTAATGTCGAATCAAAACTCTTTTTGATAAGGACCAACATCATGTCATGCTGACAATTTTAGAAAAAGTCTCATATCAATATCACTTATAGTTTTCAAGAAGTAGTCGCTACAAACTTGTATTTTGAAAATTTATTTTTAGCCGTGGCGGCCATCTTGAATTTCCGGCCGACCTTAAATTTTGCTAGGATCATTTAGACATCAAGACCAACATTCCTGTGAAGTTTCATGAAAATCCGTCAAGTAGTTTCAGAGGAGTAGTCGCTACAAGTTTTCATTATATAACTCTATGTAAACAAAGATGGCCGCTGGCAGCCATGTTTAACGTCAAATCAAAACGATTTTCGCCAAGGATCAACATCATGTCATGCTGATCATTTTAGAAAAAGTCCCATATCAATATCACTTATAGTTTTCAAGAAGTAGTCGCTACAAACTTGAATTTAAAAAATCTATTTTTAGCTTTGGCGGCCATCTTGGATTTCACATCAACATGAATTTTTGCTAGGATCAACTAGACTTCATGGGCAACATTTCTGTAAAGTTTTATGAATATCCATCCAGTAGTTTCAGAGAAGTAGTCGCTACAAATAAAAGTTAATGGACAGACGGACGGACAGACGGACAGACGGACGGACGGATGGACGACGGACGCCGCACCACGGCATAAGCTCTGCTGAAAATGGCATTTTTCAGAAAAAACAAAGGCCATAACTCTGGTGTTACTGATCCAAATTAGCTGATTTTTTAACTTGTCCAAGCAATCATTGGTATTAACTATCTGTGGGCCATAACTCCGCTGTTACTAATCCGATATGGCTGGTTTTCGAACTGTCCGAGCTTTCATTGATATTAACAATCTGATCAAGTTTGGTAAAGATCGGATGAACAATGAAGCCCCTATCGTCTTAACGAGGCAAAATATAACATTTTAACTAAATCAAGGGCCATAACTCCGCTGTTACTGGTCCGATGTGGCTGGTTTTCAAACTTGTTCGAGCTTTCAATAACATTAACAATCTGATAAAGATTGGTAAAGATCAGATGAACAGTGAAGCCTCTATCGTCTTAACGCTGCAAAATATAGCATTTTTAACTAAATCAAGGGCCATAACTCCATGTTACTAGTCCGATATGGCTGGTTTTCGAACTTGTCCGAGCTGTCATTGATATTAACAATGTGGTAAAGTTTGGTAAAGATAGGATGAAAAATGAAGGCCCTATCGTCTTAACGAGGCAAAATATAGCATTTTTAACTAAATCAAGGACCATAACTCTGCTGTTACTGGTCCGATCTGGGTGGTTTTCGAACTTGTCCAAGCTTTCATTGATATTAACAATGTGGTAAAGTTTGGTAAAGATAGGATGAAATATGAAGGCCCTATCGTCTTAACGAGGCAAAATACACCGATATAGCATTTTTTAACTAAATCAAGGGCCATAACTCCGCTGTTACTTGTCCGATCTGGCTTGTTTTCGAACTCATCCGAGCTTTCATTCATATTAACAACCTGCTAAAGTTTGGTAAAGATCGGATAAAAAATGAAGGCCCTATCGTCTTAACGAGACAAAAGTTAACGCCGACGACGGACGACGGACGGACGACGGACAACTCGGCATCCCATAAGCTCTGCTGGCCTTCGGCCAGTAGAGCTAAAAATGTAAGAAATATAGACCTGTAAACACTGCTTACACACACAATTTGATGTGAAACAGACACATTTTAAGGGCTATCAGAATTTTGGTTCCATGGGAGCCCAGGGGTTACAGGAACCAAAATTACTTTAGCAGCCCTAAAGATAATGCTATAATGAAGCTAATGGCCAAATTTGGTTGTGCTAGGGTAATAAATGTAAGAGATATAGACTTGTAAACACAGCTTATGGTCTCACACCTCAATTAATTTCCCATAGGGGTACTGTACAGCCTTTTCCAACATCTGAGCTTCAGGTCTCACTACACAGTTAGCTCCCTTGAAAGCCACGGTAGGATAAAACTTGCGCCATAAAAAGTAGTATTGTGTTGTTCAGTTTTAAATATTTTTAATAATTGCTGACAGATATATGTATTGCTGTTGCAGGTGAGATGAACACAGTCTGAAATTGGATGTGCAGCTATTAGACAACACTGGCACCAGAATATGACAGTCTTATGGGGGTTGAAGCAGTGTAGGAATTCTGGTACAAACTCTGGAGTAAAAGCCCAAAATAGTGCAAAGGATGACACCACTCCAATTAAAAAACAAGAGGCCCAAGAGGGCCTGTGGACGCTCTACTGGCTAATATGGCTCTTATAACATCAATGAAGCGAGTGACTATCGTCTTAAAGAGGCAAAATATAGCATTTTTAACTAAATCAAGAGCCATAACTCCACCATTACTGGTCCGATCTGGCTGGTTTTCGACCTTGGCCAGTACAGATAATAAAATAAAACAAAAAACAAGAGGCCCAAGAGGGCCTGTGGACGCTCTACTAGCTAACATGGCTCTTATAACATCAATGAAGCGAGAGACTGCCCTTTTTTTTTTTGAAGTTTTGTGCAAAATACAGCTTTTTAACTAAATCAAGGGCCATAACTAAAGAATCTGGTAAAGATTGGTAAAGATCAGATTAAAAATGAAGGCCCTACCATATTAACGAGGCAAAATATAGCATTTTTAACTAAATCAAGAGCCATAACTCCTCTGTTTCTGGTTCGACTAGTCCAACACAGAGATAAAAAAAACGAGGTCAATGACCTTGAAGCTCTACTGATTGATTTTGATTTCAGGAAGTAGTCGCTACAAACTGTTTTTTTGAAAATCTATTTTTAGCAGTCGTGGCCATCTTGAATTTCCGGCCGACCTGAAATTTTGCTAGGATCAATTAGACATCAAGAGCAACATTCCTGTGAAGTTTCATGAAAATCCGTCAAGTAGTTTCAGAGGAGTAGTCGCTACAAGTTTTCATTATATAACTCTATGTAAACAAAGATGGCCACTGACAGCCATGTTTAACATTGAATCAAAATAATGTTCGACTCGGATAACCATCATGTCATGCTGATCATTTTAGAAAAAGTCCCATATCAATATCTCTTATAGTTTTCAAGAAGTAGTCGCTACAAACTTGTATTTTAAAAATCTATTTTTAGCCATGGCGGCCATCTTGAATTTCCGGCCGACCTGAAATTTTGCAAGGATCAATTAGACATCAAGAGCAACATTCGTGTGAAGTTTCATGAAAATCCGTCAAGTATTTTCAGAGGAGTAGTCGCTACAAGTTATCATTATATAACTCTATGTAAACAAAGATGGCCACTGGCAGCCACGTTTAACGTCGAATCAAAATAATTTTCGACAAGGATAACCATCATGTCATGCTGATAATTTTAGAAAAAGTCCCATATCAATATCTCTTATAGTTTTCAAGAAGTAGTCGCTACAAACTTATTTTTTAAAAATCTATTTTTAGCCGTGGCGGCCATCTTGAATTTCCGGCCAACCTGAAATTTTGCTAGGATCAATTAGACATCAAGAGCAACATTCCTGTGAAGTTTCATGAAAATCTGTCTAGTAGTTTCAGAGGAGTAGTCGCTACAAGTTTTCATTATATAACTCTATGTAAACAAAGATGGCCGCTGGCAGCCATGTTTAACGTCGAATCATAACGATTTTCGACAAGGACCAACATCATGTCATGCTGATCATTATGGAAAAAGTCCCATATCAATATCTCTTATAGTTTTCAAGAAGTAGTCGCTACAAACTTATTTTTTAACAAGAGGTCAATGACCTTGAAGCTCTACTGATTGATTTTGATTTCAGGAAGTAGTCGCTACAAACTGGTTTTTTGAAAATCTATTTTTAGCCGTGGTGGCCATCTTGAATTTCCGGCCGACCTGAAATTTTGCTAGGATCAATTAGACATCAAGAGCAACATTCCTGTGAAGTTTCATGAAAATCCGTCAAGTAGTTTCAGGGGAGTAGTCGCTACAAGTTTTCATTATATAACTCTATGTAAACAAAGATGGCCACTGACAGCCATGTTTAACATTGAATCAAAATAATGTTCGACTCGGATAACCATCATGTCATGCTGATCATTTTAGAAAAAGTCCCATATCAATATCTCTTATAGTTTTCAAGAAGTAGTCGCTACAAACTTATTTTTTAAAAATCTATTTTTAGCCATGGCGGCCATCTTGAATTTCCGGCCGACCTGAAATTTTGCTAAGATCAATTAGACATCAAGAGCAACATGCGTGTGAAGTTTCATGAAAATAAGTCAAGTAGTTTCAGAGGAGTAGTCGCTACAAGTTATCATTATATAACTCTTATGTAAACATACATGGCCACTGGCAGCCATGTTTAACGTCGAATCAAAATAATGTTCGACTTGAATAACCATCATGTCATGCTGATCATTTTAGAAAAAGTCCCATATCAATATCACTTATAGTTTTCAAGAAGTAGTCGCTACAAACTTGTATTTTGAAAATCTATTTTTAGCCATGGCGGCCATCTTGAATTTCCGGCCGACCTGAAATTTTGCAAGGATCAATAAGACATCAAGAGCAACATTCTTGTGAAGTTTCATGAAAATCCGTCAAGTATTTTCAGAGGAGTAGTCGCTACAAGTTATCATTATATAACTCTATGTAAACAAAGATGGCCGCTGCAGCCATGTTTAAAGTCGAATCAAAACGATTTTCGACAAGGACCAACATCATGTCATGCTGATCGTTTTAGAAAAAGTCCCATAGCAATATCCCTTAGAGTTTTCAAGAAGAAGTCGCTACAAACTTATTTTTTAAAAACCTATTTTTAGATTTGGCGGCCATCTTGGATTTCACATCTACATGAATTTTTGCTAGGATCAACTAGACTTCATGGGCAACATTTCTGTAAAGTTTCATGAAAATCTATTCAGTAGTTTCAGAGGAGTAGTCGCTACAAAAAAAAAGTTAACGGACAGACGGACAGACAGACGGACGGACGGACGACGGACGCCGCACCACGGCATAAGCTCTGCTGATCTCTGATCAGTAGAGCTAAAAATCTATTTTTAGCCGTGGCGGCCATCTTGAATTTCCGGCCGACCTGAAATTTTGCTAGGATCAATTACACATCAAGAGCAACATTCCTGTGAAGTTTCATGAAAATCTGTCAAGTAGTTTCAGAGGAGTAGTCGCTACAAGTTTTCATTATATAACTCTATGTAAACAAAGATGGCCGCTGGCAGCCATGTTTAACGTCGAATCAAAACGATTTTCGACAAGGACCAACATCATGTCATGCTGATCATTTTAGAAAAAGTCCCATAGCAATATCCCTTAGAGTTTTCAAGAAGTAGTCGCTACAAACTTGTTTTTTAAAAACCTATTTTTAGATTTGGCGGCCATCTTGGATTTCACATCTACATGAATTTTTGTTAGGATCAACTAGACTTCATGGGCAACATTTCTGTAAAGTTTCATGAAAATCTATTCAGTAGTTTCAGAGGAGTAGTCGCTACAAAAAAAAAGTTAACGGACAGACGGACGGACAGACAGACGGACGGACGACGGACGCTGCACCACGGCATAAGCTCTGCTGATCTCTGATCAGTAGAGCTAAAAAAATGAAAAAAAACACAAGAGGCCCAAGAGGGCCTGTGGACGCTCTACTGGCTAAAGATAAAGTTTATGCACAAGGGGCCATAACTCTTTCAAATATCGTTCAACCAGAACATGATGATGATATAGGCAACTAGGCTTGGTAGTGATTGTCCCTGCCAAGAAATCCAGCCAGAGGTTCAGGAGAACTAGTCTGTACAAAGTTAGTGTATTAAAACTTTTAAGGGGCCATAACTCTGCCAAAATTCATTCAACCAGAACACGGCAATGACAGGTGCAACTAGGCTTGGTACTGATCATCCCCATCAAGATTCGTTGAAATCCAGCAAGGAGTTCAGAACAGACTAATCTGGAGTTTCTCTATTAAAACCTTTAAAGTTTCTCTATTAAAACCTTTAAAGGGCCATAATTCTGACAAAAATTATTCAACCCGAATATGGCGATGATATGCACAACTAGGCTTGATACTGATCATCCTTGTCAAGTTTCGTTAAAATCCAGCCAGGGGTTCAGGAAAACTAGCCTGGAAAATGTTTGTGTATCAAAAACCTTTAAAGGGCCATAACTCCTCAAAAAATCTGTTAACCGGAATGCGACGATGATATGCACAACTAAGCTTGGTGCTGATCATCCCTGTAAAGTAAAATGTGGGGAGACGTTAGGGAGAATAGTCCAGACAAAGTTTGTGTATTAAAACTTTTAAAGGGCCATAACTCTGAAAATTCTTTCAAACGGAACACGGCAAAGATTTGCACAACTAGACCCGGAACTTATCATCCCTAAAAAGTTTTGTTTAAATCCGGCCAGGGGTTCAGGAAAACTAGTCAGGACAAAGTTTGTAATACACAAACTTTGTCCTGACTAGTTTTCCTAAAAACCTTTAAAGGGACATAACTCCGCCAAAATCATTCAACTGGAACACAGTGACGATTTTTGTACAACTAGGCTTGGTACTGATCATCCCTGAAAAATTTTAATGAAATTTGGCCAAATGAAGGCCCTTTCTTCTTAATGAGGCCAAAATATAGCATATTTCAGAAATGGTCCAATCTGGCTGGTTTTCGAACTTGTCCGAGCTTTCATTGATAGTAACAACCTGGTAAAGTTTGGTTAAGATCGAGTGAAAGATGAAGGCCCTATTGTCTTAACGAGGCAAAATTTAGCATTTTTAACTAAATCAAGGGCCATAACTCCCCCGATACTGGTCCAATCTGGCTGGTTTACAAACTTGACCGAGCTTTCATTCATATTAACAATCTGATAAAGTTTGGTAAAGATCGGATGAACAATAAAGCCCCAATCGTCTAAACGAGGCAAAATATAGCATTTTTAACTAAATCAAGGGCAATAACTCCGCTGTTAATAGTCCGATATAGCTGGTTTTCGAACTTGTCCGAGCTTTCATTAATATTAACAATTTGTGCTAGTTTGGTAAAGATCAAATATTAAATGAATGTGCTAGAGTGTTCACAAGGCTAAATATGGCATTTTTCAGCAAAACAAGGGCCATTACTTCAATGAAATTATTTCGATCTTGCCGGTTTTCGAACTTGTTTTAGCTTTCATTGATATAAAGACACTGGCAAAGTTAAGTAAAGATCCGATTAATATTGAAGGCCCTAGAGTGTTCACAAGGCAGAAAATAGCATTTTCCAGAAAAAACAAGGGCCATAACTCCGGTGTTACTGATCCGATTTAGCTGGGTTTCGAACTTGTTCGAGCTTTCATTTATATTAACAATCTGTGCAAGTTTGGTAAAGATCAAATAATAAATGAAGGTGCTAGAATATTCACAAGGCAGAAAATGGCATTTTTCAGAAAAAACAAGGGCCATAACTCTATAGTGTTACTGACCCAATTCAGCTGATTTTCGAACTTGTCCAAGCTATAATTAGTATTAATAATCTGTGCAAGTTCAGTAATGATCAAATAATAAATGAAGGTGATAGAGCGTTCACAAGACAGAAAATAGCAATTTTCAGAAAAAACAAGGGCCATAACTCCGGTGTTACTGATCCGATTTGGCTGGTTTTCGAACTTGTCCGAGCTTTCATTAATATTAAAATCTGTGCAAGTTTGGTAAAGTTCAAATAATAAATGAAGGTGCTAGAGTGTTCACAAGGCTTAACATGGCATTTTTCAGCAAAACAAGGGCCATAACTCCGGTGAAATTATTTCGATCTGGCTGGTTTTCGAACTTGTCCGAGCTTTCATTGATATTAACAACCTGTTAAAGTTTGGTAAAGATCGGATGAAAAATGAAGGCCCTAGAGTTGTCACAAGACAAAAATTAACAACGGACGACGGACGGACATATGACGGACGGACGTATGACAACTCGCCATCCCATAAGCCTTCGGCCAGATGAGCTAAAAATGAAAAAAAAAAAAATCATTGTTTAAAAAAAAAAAAATAAAAAAAAAATGTTTAAAAAAATAAATATTAAAAAAAAATCAATAAAAAATAAATAAATCAATAAACATAATAATAATATAAAAAGAGAAAGTCATAAAATCTGGTAAGGTTTGGCAAAGATCTGGTCCACAATGAAGGCCCTTTCTTATGACAAGGCAAATTATAGCATTTTTAACAAAATCAAGGGCCATAACTCCTCTGTTACTGGACCGATCTGGCTGGTTTTCAAACTTGTTCGAGCCTTAAACGACATTAACAATCTGATAAAGTTTGATAAAGATCGGATGAACAATGAAGCCCCTATTGTCTTAATGAGGCAAAATATAGTATTTTTTAACTAAATCAAGGGCCATAACTCCGCTGTTACTAGTCCGATATGGCTGGTTTTCGAACTTGTCCGAGGTTTCATTGATATTAACAATGTGGTAAAGTTTGGTAAAGAAAGGATGAAAAATGAAGGCCCTATCATCTTAACGAGGCAAAATATAGCATTTTGAACTAAATCAAGGGCCATAACTTCGCTGTTACTTGTCCGATATGAATGGTTTTTGAAACAGTCCGAGCTTTCATTGATATTAACAATCTGATAAAGTTTGGTAAAGATCGGATGAACAATGAAGCCCCTATCGCTAAAAACCAACCTGGTCAACGTACCATATTTTGTACATTTTTATGTGGGCAAATGACTGTGTTTCATAAATAAGTGACTTTTAGCTTGGAAACTTTAGGTTCGAAATGGCCCAGTAAACTTTATTCATATAGGCCAACATAGTAACACAATTCATACACTAGCCACCTGAATATGTGGTGATTAGGTCAAACACTTCATATCAACATGGGATTTTCTGTATCATCTGTCTTTCACAATGCAGATGTATGCTAAAGCAAAGAAAAACCTATTTTTCAATTAAAAATGCCTAAAATTGAGAAAAAAATAGAATTATTTTCTGTTTTCCTTTTGTCTCTAGGTCCGTGAGCTTTCAGTGGAGATAATAGAGGTTAGACACATTTTACGGGCTATCATAATTTGGGTTCCGTGGGAGCCCATGGGTTACAGGAACCAAAATTGCTTATGCAGCCCTTAAGATAATGCTATAAGGAAGCCCATGGCCAAATCTGATTGTGCTAGGATAAGAAATGTAAGAGATATAGACTTGTAAACACAGCTTACATGCAGACCTTGATGTGGGACGCCGACGCCAACGTCGACGTGATTACATAAGCTCTCTTATTCTTTGAATAGTCAAGCTAAAACTGGGATTTTCCAGCAAAACAAGGGCCATAACTCTGGTGTTACTGATCCGATCTGGCCGGTTTAGGAACTCATCCAAGCTCTTATTGATATAAAGACTTTGGCCAACTTTGGTTAGGATCGCAGGAACAATATAGGGGCTAGAGTGTTCACAAGGCAAAAGTTAACGGACGAATGACGACAAACAACACGTCATCCTTTAGCCAGTAGAGCTAAAAATGGCATTTATCAGAAAAACAAGGGTCATAACTCTGGTGTTTCTGATCTGATCTGGCTGGTTTTCGCACTTGTCCGAGCTTTCATTGATATTAACAATCTGGGCAAGTTTGGTAAAGATCAAATAACAAGACCTCGGCAATTTTTGGTTAAGATCG
>JAWPHD010026010.1:0-14543 GCA_037043455.1 Cyrtodaria siliqua | reverse complement strand
TTGCTTGTATTTATCCATGCAATTCTGTTTTATTTTGGTTTACTTGTTCGGTGACTGCTTTATTTCCGTTTGCACTTGTATACATACTTAAGATTTTCTTGTAATACATCTGTGAACACTGGCATCACATGTTGCATATAAAAGTACATAATCAGACAACAGCTGGTGGTGCATAACTGTCCCACGATAAGTGTTATTAATAAAGGAAGAAGCCATATTGCAGGTTTCGAACCTCTGTCTTTTACTATTTTCAATGTTTTTAAGAGTGCGTGGTATATTTGTAGAGTGTCTGGCTACAGATTGAAAGGTCGTGGTTTCGATCCTCGCCGTGGCCATGTTATTTATCATTAAGTAAGATAATTAATACACTTGGCTTAGTTCTGGTTCTACCCTGGAAATCTGCACATAAACGTCAAAGGAGAGTGATGCAGTATCGATAGATGGATAGACAGACAGGCAGACAGACAGACAGACAGACATACATACAGACAGACAGACAGACAAACAGACAGACAGACAGGCAGACAGACAGGCAGGCAGGCAGGCAGGCAGGCGACAGAAAGACAGACAGGCAGGCTGACGACAGGCAGACATACAGACAGACAAATGAGTGATAGTGTGTGTAGGTAGTAATGATTAAAGCTATGATGTGTGTTGTTATGGTCAAATCTATGGTTTGATTTTGTGGTAATTTATAGTTTATATGGAGTTATAAATAGATTGAGGTTTGTAAGTTATTGCTGGATATATGACGTGATGAGTCGTGGTTATAGACCGTGAGCTAGTAGGAGACCCCCCCCCCCCCCCCCCCCCCACAGCGGGAATTTTGTAGGGTATGATTTTCTGAAAGAACATAGAGTAAGTTTCAAAATGAGACATGTGTGCCATCTGAGCGTTTGGGCTTAATGTTAACTGAACTTTGCTTATTCTCACTAGCATGCCTGTGCTAATCCCGTAGCATTGCGGAGAAATGCATATAGATATCATAGCAAAAACGAACAATCATTCTTG
This sequence comes from Cyrtodaria siliqua, assembly GCA_037043455.1. NCBI lineage: Eukaryota > Metazoa > Mollusca > Bivalvia > Adapedonta > Hiatellidae > Cyrtodaria > Cyrtodaria siliqua. The sequence continues at coordinate 13,532 of JAWPHD010026010.1, read as the reverse complement.
TAATTTTCTATTCGTTTACTTGACATGACTAGATTATGCTTGTTGTATTCTTGCTGCGTGTTTTATGCTTGTTGTAATCCTAGATGGAGATAGCTTGCTTTCCTGACTCAACTTATCTCTGTCTAGATGATATTCTATTTCCCTGGCTGGGCGATATTTCAGTATGCTTGCGATTCTGCGACGTTCTAATATTCTCGATTCTGCTATATTTCAATATTATCGATTCTGGGATGTTCCGGTATTCTCGATTCTATGATATTTCAGTATTCTCGATTCTATGATATTTCTGTATTCTTGATTCTGTGGCGGATTTCGTGATATCTCAGTATTCTTGATTTGGTGATATCTCAGTATTCATGATTTGAAGATATCTCGATATCTCTGATTTGCTGTTATATCAGTATTCTTGATTTGCTGTTATCTCAGTATTCTTGATTTGAAGATATCCTGGTAGTCTTGATTTGATGATATCACAATATCTCTGATTTGCAGCTATTTCAATATTCTTGATTCGAAGATATCTCAGTATTCTTGATTTGATGATATCTCAATATCTCTGATTCAATGCTCTTTCGATATCCCTGACTTGCTGCTATTTTAGTTTTCTTGATTTGATGATATCTCAATATCTCTGATTGAATGCTCTCTCGATATCCCTGATTTGTTGCTATTTCAGTTTTCTTGATTTGATGCTGTTTCAGTATTCTTGATTCTGTGATGTCTCAGTATTCTTGATTCTGTGATATCTCAGTATTCTTGATTCGATGCTGTTTCAGTATTCTTGATATTTCGATATCTCTGACTAGGTGATATTTCAACATGCAGCTCTACAAACATTACCAGAACCCCATTTTGATACATCTCTACCGAAAAACAATGTAGAGACACATCTGAAGTTTGGCAAGTCCTCTTGCTAGCATGTCCTAGAAAAAACATTAGTAGAATCCCGTTTGGTATACCTCTTTCGGTGAATTTTCCCAATCATCTGAGTTGAAATCGCAACATTCTGTCCAAACAACATCAACATCAGGCTTTCTTGTATGAGATTATCTATATTGATTTGCGACAAAAACTTTGTTCAACCAATCGAGTATTTCATGTTTATCGTTTTCAGTTATAGATCCAAGGTTTTTCAACTGTATAGATATGTTTCGATTTCGTACATATCTTCCCTTTTCTGCATGCCATATTTTACTTTTGTCCAACGATCCTCAAATCTATTTCGTAACTTCTTCTGTACTATCTTCGGTGTCATTTTGATCTGTACTATTATCTGACATTTCTTGTGTATCATCGATATCATTTTGGTCTTCTTCTTGGTCTTCTTCTTGGTCATTCTTGGTTTTCAATATATCATCTAATCCGTGTTATTGTTTTTGTAATTCTTTGACATTTCTCCCCCATCTAATCTCTGCTGCTATTTTTGCTCTCAGTGTCCTACCTTCTGGAGACAGAATTGTTTTCTTTCCTTGGGCTACTAGGATTTTCAATTTGTCTTGAAATTCTTTGATATCTTTCCCCCATCTTTTTCCTGCTGCTATGCTTGCTCGTATTTTTCTCATTTCACTCATATATAACATAGCTAGATTATTCTTGGTGCTTGTAGCATGCTTGTTGTAATGCCAGATGAAAATATCTTGTCTAACTCACTTGCGTCATTTTGCCGTTACTCGTTCAAATTAGAAATACTCCTACAAGAACACTTGATGTTGATGTTGTTTTGTTATTCTTTTTAGCTCACCTGAGCTTTAGCTCACCTGAGCCGAAGGCTCAAAGGTGAGCTATTGGGATCACTCTTCGTCCGTCGTCCGTCGTCGTCCGTCGTCCGTCGTCGTTAACTTTTGCTTCAAACGACTTCTCCTCAGTAACCGCATGGCCAATTTTGACCAAACTTCATGTGTATGATCCTGAGATAAATGCTTTTTAGATCAGCGCGAAATCCAAGATGGCCACCATTACCATATATGGTCGAAACCTTAAAAAATCTTCTTCTCAAGAACAGCTGGACAGATTTCAATAGTTTTTCTTTTAAAATGATCGCCAACGCCTCGACTATCAAGTTTGTTCAAATAAAGTCCCCGGGGTCAAAAATGACCATGCCCCGGGGTGCAAAGTTTGTATATTGAGATTTTGCATGTTTTTCATATAGACATATAGGAAAACTTTAAAAAATCTTCTTCTCTGAAACCACAAGGCACAGAGGTCTCATGTATTACATATAGCATCAGCTTATGGTCCTCTACTAAGTTTGTTCAAATAGTGACCCTGGGGTCAAATTTATTCCCGCCCCGAGGGTCGCAGTGTGTGTGTGTGTGTAATTCTAAGGTTTATAGTCCGTCCGCCAACGAACACGTCACATTTGGCCCCGCCCCAAGGGTCACATGTTTTACATAGACATGTATAGGGAAAAACTTAAAAAATCTTCTTCTCTGAAACTGCAAGAGCCAGAGGTATAATATTTTGCATTTGCTATAAGCTTATGGTCCTCTACCAAGTTTGTTCAAATGGTGACCCAGGGGTCACATTTGGCCCGCCCCGGGGGTCACAGTTTTACATAGGCTTTTATAGGGAAAAACTGAAAAAAATCTTCTTCTCTGGAACCACATGGCACGGAGCTCTCATGTATTACATGTAGCATCAGCTTATGGTCCTCTACATAGTTTGTTCAAATGGTGACCCTTGTGTCAAATTTGTCACCGCCCCAGGGGTCACAGTTTTACATAGGCTTATAAAGGAAACAAAATTAAAAATCTTCTCGGAAACTACAAAAGCCAGAGGTTTGATATTGTGCATTTACTATAAGCTTATGGTCCTTTACCAAGTTTGTTCTAATGGTGACCCTCGGGTCACATTTGGCCCCGCCCCAAGGGTCACATGTTTTACATAGAGATGTATAGGGAAAAACTTAAACAATCTTCTTCTCTGGAACTGCAAGAGCCAGAGGTTTAATATTTTGCATTTGCTATAAGCTTATGGTCCTCTACCAAGTTTGTTCAAATGGTGACCGTGGTTTCAAACTTGGCCACACCCCTGGGGTCACAGTTTTATATAGACATATATATAGGAAAAAAACAATCTTCTCTTGAACTGCAAGAGCCAGAGGTTTAATATTTTGCATTTACTATAAGATAATTGTCCTCGACCAAGTTTGTTCAAATGGTGACCCCGGGGTAAAATTTAACACCACTCCGAGGGTCACAGTTTTACATAGACGTATATAGGAAACACATTAAAGTCTTCTTCTCTGGAACTACAAGAGCCAGAGGTTTAATATTTTGCTTTTACTATACTCTCATGGTCCTTTACCAAGTTTGTTCAAATGGTGACCCTGGATTCACATTTGACCCTGCCCCAGGGGTCACGTTTTACATAGACTTGTATAGGGAAAAACTGAAAAAATCTTCTTCTCTAAAACCACAAGTCACACAGCTCTCATATATTACATGTAGCCCTGGGGTCACATTTGGCTCTGCCCAAGGTGTTACTCTCGAGCACCTTGATTTTGTATTTGATCTTTACCAAACTTTGTCAGAGTCGTAAACTGTCTATATCAATGTTGTTATATACAACAGAGTCCACATTTCTTGAACAATCTTAACCAAACTTGCACAGATTGTATATGACCATAAGATTTCGAATTAGTTTGATAATGTGCCAGTACTCAGGTGATCGCTTTAAGGCCATCTTGGCCCTCTTCTCTTGTAATGGTTCAAATTTACTCAGGTGGGCGATATAGGGCCATCATGGCCCTTTTGTTTGTAGTTATTTCGATATGTGTGCATCCTGCTTGATATTTTTCCTCCACGAAATAGCCATGTATTCCAACTATAGTATTATATCTGAGGATGTGTATTTTTTCTCCTATATTTTTCAGTACTAGTGCTGAATATTTTATATTTCCTTCATTCTACTTTCGCCACTGGTATTGAATCTGAGGGGTTGATGGCAGTTCTAGTTCACCATTATCACATATCATAGTCGTTGCAGTTCTCGCTTTTGTCTTTTGTTTCTGTGTTGTTTTTTCTGTGCCCAAATGGAATATAACTGGTGCTTTCAAATCTTCTTTGATTTCCAGTAATCTTTCTAATTCTGTTTCCAGAAAATAATCCTGTATGCATATTTCTTCATCCTCAACTAGTAGACACGGTAGAGATTGTTCTTGTATTCCTGGTATTCTCTGCAGATATAGTCTCCTTCGGGAATATCTATACATTTTATTTTGCTTTTCGTGTTTCCAGACAGGCGCAATATATCCATATTATCCCAGTTTTCAAAATCAATATCCAATAGTTCTTTATTTTCTGGCTTGTCTGGCATTTCGACTATTTCTATCTGACACCACCGTTCTTTCTTTCCGCGAGAGTGAAATTCTTTTTTTGGGAAATATTTCTACAACGATTTTGTCCGCAAATATATGAATACATTTGGTTGGGTTATACGAGAATGCTTCTAGTTTTTCTATTATTTTTTGCAAACCAGTTGTACTCCAAACTAGATTGTTTCCCAACAGTACTATGAATTTTGAAAATGAACCCCTCATTTCTTTGTATCCTCGGAGTCTATGTTTTCCTATTGGTATATCTCCTATTTTTGTTGTTTTCTCTTCTTTCAAAGAATACATGGTATCCCCCAGTTTTTCATAGGCAACTTCTACTTTGTCTCGTTTCTCTTCTAGATCTCTAGATATTTTTTGTATTTCGAGATTATTTTCTTTCCATACATTTTCTTGCATTTCCTTATTTTTTTCTTTCCAGGATTTTAATTGTTTTTCGTCTAGGATATCTTGCAACATCTTTTCTCGTTTGAGTTGGAGATTTGTCTTTCCGTTTCTTGTCGGAATGTTGAAAAAAAAAAAAAATCCATTTCCTATCGATTTTTTCTGGTTTCTATTCCAAATCCATGCCATATGTTAAGTATCAGGTAGGTATTCATTTGGTTCTATTTTTGTTTTTCTACATTTTGTCGGTTTATTGTCAACTAGAATAGTTTGGCTATTATTATCTTTCACATAGCATTCCAATGGAGCTAGTAGAAAAGTATTGTCTTTTTCATCTATTCCCTCTATCGATAGCATACATATTGAGCAGCTCAGGAATCCGTATGCTGATATCGAATATTCTTTCACTTTGTCCCACGAAGTTTTTGTTTGGAAAGTCGTGCCCGCTATTCTTCCTGTATAAGTAATACAATACCATGATATGAATATTCTTTTGTGTATTTTGTCGAGTATCACTAGAGATCTATCTATTTTTTCTGCAAGTAGGAGCCATTGTTTTTTCGCTGGTTGAATATAATATAGAAAAGAGGTCGTTTGTTATACTTGTGAACAGTCTCAAGGATAAGTTTCGGCCCCGATATATACTCGGTAAAAGAATATTTGGACCAGGGTATATAAAGTCATATAAAAATAAAACTAATGGACAGAATTTAAGTATCTTTTTTTAGTAACCAAGGTCTATCCTACCTGGTTAATTTGGTACCAGAAACATTAAATTCCAAAGAAGATTTGATTTTTTAAAAAATATCGCGAACACACAAAAGGTCTGTAAAAAATGTTGCAAAGTCCATAAAACGTAACAGTTACGGACACATTCGAGTAGCCTAACCAATCATTTTTTTTTTTTTCGGAAACTTTCATTGTAAACGATAATTATTGTTGTTTGTTGATCTATTGTGAATTATCAACTGAGATATTAAGGGTTATGGTCGAATGTTAAAGTTCAGCGATCATTGTACGGGTTCGAACACTGCCATGCTCCAAAACGTTTTTTTACAGAGTATATAATCATGTTTTCCGTATATTGATATTTCTACTCTAGTATATCCTCTATCCTGCACATCTTGGTCAAAAAATGTTTTTTGAAGACGATCGCTGCTAGAATCCACATAATCTGCCAGATGTCCTCCGAATCTTTGAAGTACTTCTCCTGCCTCAAAATGTGATACTATATTGTTGTATATTTTCAGTCGTATATAGTTTCCATCTATGTCTTTGGTATATGTGCAGACGTTGTTTCCTACAGCTTTTGTATTATCTACTATTTTAATTTCATCATCTTGATTTTGTAGATATTCTAATAGAGTTTTTCTATCCATAGTCCCTGAAAAGTCTTTTGTGTAATCTATCGAATATATATCCATTCCATTTTGATTCACTTGCGCTAGGAATTCGTTCTTCTTTTCTTCTATTTTTTCCAGCGGGATATTGGCTATATCTATTTTCACAACGAATACTCCGTGTACTTCTTTTCCAGGGTTTATTTTCTTCTCCATGCTTTCGGTGGCCTGTGTTTGTAACTCCCTCGTTATCTGTAATTGTTTTCCAGGTTTGCTATTCTTTTTTCATTGCTGAAATGCATATCTTTACACTACCATAACTGGCGGATATTCTATGTATACAATTTCTCAAGATGCCTCCTGCTTGTTTTGCTTTCGGACTTTTCCTTTTTTTTCTTCTTGTATGTCATCTGTTTGCAGATACCCAAATATGTATATATCAACAACGAATACGTCACACATCCCCGCTATTTCTCGTAGTTTTGTCATCCCAAGATTACCTTCTATGTATCGAACTTCTGAAATTTGAGTTACCAAGTTACTGTCATATGCATTTTCCCTAGCTAGAAATTCAGGTAGACATTTTGATCCAACCATTCCAATTTCACGTTCTGTCACTTGTATATATTTTCGATGAGAAGTTATTTCTTGATTTTCAATCATCTATACTACAGTTTAGATTAAATTTCAAACCTTTTTGCGAAAGATTATAGGAAATTGCACTCTGATATTCGCCGAAAAGTTTGCGCTGAAAAGTTAAAAATGGGTAAATGGCGCATTCATAAAAGAAATATTCAGAACTGATAAAAGTAGTACGACGTGATTACAAAAAGAAACAAGCATTAGTCAAATGGAAGGGTTACAACGAGGATTGTAATAGTTTGGTACCGTTTAAGGATATTCAAGACATAAAGTGTGAAAGTTTCACTGAAATCCTTCCAAATGAAGGCCCTAGAACCGGTTTAAACCCCCCAGTGGCCTACTTTGCCACTGACCGTTCCAAGGCGGTAGCCCTATTGTCAACCCTTTTTGTGTTTGTGATGTCGTTTGCATTTATTATTGCTTTTGCCTTCTTGTTTGTCTGTTTGCGTGTTTGTTTCTGTGTTTTGTGGTTGACTGTCCTCCTTGAATGCTACTTTCCCTGTTCGATCTTTTTATATTTCTTTGGAAACTTCGCCAAAAGTAGATTCACCCAAAATAGTTGCGCTCTCCCAAAAAAGTAGCAAGATCAATTATTTGCGGGTAGTATACAAACTGGGGTCTGTTCCTTCCGATTTTGTTTAACAGATGAGACCGAAATCATCTGCGGTGTTGGGTTTGAATGATATTGATTACCCGATCTGCAGTTGTTTTATTTGGGGTTGATTATAAAAGTAGGCAGTTATTATCAATTATTTATAAGTAGTATATAAACTGGGGTTTCTGGGGGAGTTTTTTCATTGGGGAGTTGCAATGAGTTTTATATTTGTTGGTTGGCTTGCCAGCCGACAAATTTACTGACTCACTGTAACAAACTGCGTCAGAAACCCCAGTTTATATACTACTCATATTTCTGTCAAAAATCATTCAACCAAAATATGGCGACAATATGCAAAACTAGGTTTGATGCCGAACATCCGTGTCAAGTTTCATTGAAAACCGAGTTTTGACCGAGTTTTCATTGATATTAACAATCTGTTAAAGTTTGGTAATGATCGGATGAAAAATAAAGGCCCTATCGTCTTAACGAGGTAAAAGTTAACAGACAGACGGAAAACGGACGACGGACAACTCGCCATCCCATAAGCTCTGCTGGCCCTTGGCCAGTAGAGCTAAAACCTAACGGGACGCCGCGAGCTTTTGTAAAATCAGGATTGTCGTGTGTCCCTTTAATAAAGTTTAACATGGAGTCACTTATCAGTGACGATAACGATTTGGAACCAACTCTATTTGTATGTATAGACAGCCTCCCTGAAATTTACATCTAATTATTGTAGAAAATACCAGTTAATTACCCGTAAACCAATTTGACTGCATACCTGTTATTTACTCACAAATCTTACGAAAGCACGGTCGGATTATAAATAAACACCTATAGCAGCTTTCTGACTCCGGGATAAATACAGCTGGAGACGGCAATTAAATATATATTTGCCAACTACCAAGGACAGACAACCTTAGGACGAACTACGGCAGGGCGCCAAGCTATGATGAGAGACACAGAAATCAAAGTATGCATTCACTTCCTATAAAGGATAGCTGCTACACACGTTGATATACTGTATCTCTACATCATAACATATTCGCCTGGAGGCACACACACACACACACACACACACACACACATACATACACACACACATACACACACACATACACACATACACACATACATACACACACGCATACACACACATACACACACACATATACACATACATACACACATACATACATACACACATACATACACACATACACACATACATACATACACACATACATACATACATACATACATACATACATACATACATACATACACACATACACACACACACACACACACACACGCACACACGCACATACGCACACACACATACACACATACACGCATACATACATACATACATACACACACACACACACACACAGACACATACACATACACATACACACACACGCACTCACACACACACACACACGCACACGCGCACACACATACATACATACATACATACATACATACATACATATATACATACATACATACATACATACATACATAGCTCATATGAGTGGGATAACATTTAAGGATTCAACCACACACCAGCACACACGCTATATTAAGACAATAACAATGAAATGAATATATTAAAGGGAGATAATTTAAACTCACGGCGGCAGTTCTAAATTTGGGATCTGAGAGATTCGCGTTCAAAGCAGACATATATGGGGAGAAATAGTTGCGAACAACCAAGGACAGACAACCTTCGGACGAACTACCGCAGGGCAGCTAACTATGATGAGAGATACAGAAATCAAACATATGCATTCACTTCCTATAAAGTATGTTATATTGATCCAGAAATGACTATTAAAAAAGTATGTTAGATAATATGGTTTCTTTGTTTATATCTTTGGTATAACGTTTGAAAAATACAATAAGTTTTGTAAATCAACCCTGTTTGATATTGGTTTATTTTATCTTGGTTTATAACAATGGCGTAGAAGTTCATGTTTCTCACCGGTATCCAGATTTTGTGAATAGATTTAAACCACGAACGGTTAAGTCTATTGTCAATTTTGCAAATAACCTTTTGCTATAATCTTTTAATCATAATACGAATTTAAACGAAAACCATTTGACATGACAATGTATATTATACGCAAATGCAATTCGTTCAAACGTAGTGGTATATGCTAGATATAGCCTTTGTCAGATTTAGAAACAGAAACAAACCTTACGTTGCTGGATATTGCACATTGTTTTATGAGTTAATAATTATTGTTGTATGTAAAAACAACACATTTGTTCGATTAAAAGAAAATTGGTAAACTAATTTTAATCTACAAACTAGTCATTATGTTTCATGACATATAATCAAGATTTGTTAATTCTACTCTAATTTTACATACAGTTATGGACCTTTTTTCAAATTTCTTAAGGGAAACACACGTATTATATTCGTGATTGACTTGTAAGTACGGAAACAGCTTTAGCAGGTTATCTCAATCTATCTGATGAAAAACGGTTAATATCTACAACTGTACCTGTATATGGTATACTTTAATTATGTAAAGGCAAACATAAAACTTTGTTTGGATACCAACTTACCAAGATCAAAAAAAAAAAAATATGCCGCCAGGTAAGTTTAGATTAAACGTCCCAGACCTTGATATTTACATTAAATGTGGTTTTTATTATGCCATGTTAGGGAGGAGTAATCTCATGGTTCGTCTGTCCGTCCGAACCAATCATGTTTCAGCCATAACTTCGAAAGTACTAAAGGGATTTGCATGAAACTTCACACACATATGTTTTACAAAGGGAAGGTGGGTTGTGTCTCATAATCAGGTCAGTGCCTCAAAGGTCGAGGTTTGTCACTTATAGTAATATCTCTTATTAATGAATGACAACTATAAAATGTAGTTCACTTTTATTGCTGAACATGTTTTAATCCGTTTAAATATAGGGCCTAGTTTGGTAAAGACAAGAACATATCATAGGAAATGTTAAGATTAAAAACACGACTGAGCAAACTCTGACCTAAGCTATGATTTGACTTTTATATATTGCAGAGGTCACATGACCATTGTCATGAAGTGTAAATATTGAAAGATTGATGAAAAAATATGAGGAAATGAAAACGTTACAGCCATTGTTATGCTTTTGTGACAGCCTACATCGTACAGATGATCCCTATATATTGTTATGAAAAACTATACTTGTACAACCTGAAAGCAGTACAGTGTGAACATAAACAGGTTTATTAATTTAAGGCGGTTTAAGGTTTAAGGCGGGTTTAAGGCGGTAGCCATAGGTTTAAGGCGGTAGCCCTATTGTCAACCCTTTTGTGTTTGTGATGTCGTTTACTTTTATTATTACTTTTGCCTTCTTGTTTGTCTGTTTGCCTGTTTGTATCTGTGTTTTGTGGTTGACTGTACTCCTTGAATGCTACTTTCCCTGTCCGATCTTTTTATATTTCTTTATTAGTGTTGCTAATTTAATAAGACAGGATAAAACAAGAGGCCCAAGAGGGCCTGTATCGCTTAAATGGCTTTATGGAGTCTGTGGTTGGGGGTAAATTAGTTGTTGAAAATATGACAAAACCCTTTGCCCTGCATTGAGCAAAACGACAGTCGAACAAATCACTTACTGCAATTTCCCCAAGTTGTACCCATGTAGAGCCAAAACTATGAAATCGTAAATTACTGCAACTTCAGCTCCCCAAGTTATATCCCTGTAGCGGGGACCATTTACACAGGAGGTCAAGTCTCGTTTTTATATATGTTGTACCTCGAGCCCCTAATGACCATACCAAATTAGAATTAAATGCATTCACATTTGGACAAGATATGCATTTTTATTTGATAACTCTCTAGGTAGCCCCAGAGGATTGAGCCAAAAACGAAAACGTATTCTGCATCTGCACATCCTTAACTAAGAAACACACCACACATGAACTTGAAATCTATCAGATTATAAAGTGAGTTAGCGTCAAAAGACGGAAACTTCGAGATAGTAAATAACTGTAAGTTCCCCAAGTAGTACCCCAGTCGAGGGGCACTTTGTCCAGGAGGTGAAACCCGTTTTATATACTCCATAAATGACCATATCAACTTAGAACTTATTTTGTGTGTTATTTTGTTGGATTACCCCACTATGGGGTCCAAGTCGATGGAGCCAAAATACCAAATATTATTGTGCATCTACACATCTAAGAAAAACCACACATGAACTTGATATCTCAAAAGGTATAGAAGAAGTTAGCTTCACATGACAGAAACTATGTAATAGTAAATTACAGTAAGTTCCCCTTTAGAGGAGCTGCTTTATGAAGGAGGTCACAACCCGTTTTATATATGTTGTTCCTCGAGTCCATCAATGGCCATACCAAATTTGAATCATAACCATTCACATTTGAACAAGATATGCATTTGTTGTGGCTTTTGACCCGATTACCGCCTAGAAGCCCCAGTGGGTGAAGCCAAAATCCGTGACATTATTGTGCATCTACACATCCTAAGAAAAACACCATACAAGAACTTGAAATTTCAAAGGTATAGAAGGAGTAAGTGTCATAACGCCAAAAATATCAAATAGTAAATTACTGCAACTTTATTTCAGCTCCCAAGTTGTATCCCTGTAGAGGGGCCCCTTTACACAGGAGGCCATTTGATAAATAGTGTGCCTCGAGTCCCTAAATGATCATAATTGGAATCAAATACATTCAAATATGGACAAATTGTGCTATTTGTTGTGTTTGTTTACCTGTTTTCCCTCTATGGAGCCCCCGATGATGGAGCCAAAATACGAAAACTTATTGCACATCTGCAAATCCTTAACTATGAAATACACCAAACATGAACTTGAAATCTCAAAGGGTACAGAAGGAATTATCGTCACAAGCCCGAAACCTATAGTAGTAAATTTATGGAAGTTCCCCCAAGGTATACCCCTGTAGAGGGGACCCTAATGCTGGAGGTCAAAACCAGTTTTAAATATACTGTGCCTCGAGTATCTAAATGACCATACCAAACGAGAATCGAAACCATTCACATCTGGATAAGATGAATATATTTTTGTGAATTTTGACCCGATTACTCTACCACCACCACCCCTCCACCCCCAACCCACTCCACACACACAGGGGACCCCAGTGGGCAGAGCTAAAATCCGAGACGTTATTACGCATTTACACATCCTAACTATACTAAGAAATACACCACACATGAACTTGAGATCTCAAAGGGTATAGAAGGAATGAGCGTCATTAGGCCGAAACTCTGTAATAGTAAAGTATTGCAAGCTCGTCAAATTGTACCCCTATAGAGGGGCCCTATATGCAGGAGGACAACACTTGTTTTTTATATGTTGTGCCTCGAGTCCTTAAATAACCACACAATATTAAAATCAAATCCATTTACATTTGGACAAGATATGTTTTTGTTTCTGATTTTTTACCTGTTTACCCCAAGGGGGACCCAGTGGGCGGAGGCAAAATCCAAGACATTGCTGCACCCTCTTGGGTCATAGAATAAAAATAAAAAGTTAGCCCCCCAGTGGGATTTGAACCCACGACCGCAGGTTCTCAATACAGCATATAGCGTATTTAAGAAAGTCAAGGGCCATAAGTCTGGTGTTACTGGTCCGATCCAGCTGGTTTTCTAACCTTTTTGAGCTTTCATTGATATTAACAACCTGGCAGAACTTGGTCTTTTTATATTTCTCTTGGTATAGATCAAATATTAAATGAAGGTGCTAGAGTGTTCACAAGGCAGAAAATGGCATTTTTTTAGCAAAGCAGGGGCCATAACTCCAGTGTTACTAATCCGATCTGGCTGTTTTTCGAAATTCTCCGAGCTTTCATTGATATTAACAATCTGTGCAGGGTTAATAAATATCAAATAATAAATGAAGGTGGCAGGGTGTTCACAAGGATGAAAATGGCATTTATCAGAGAAAAAACACGGGCCATAACTCTGGAATTACTATTCCGATCTGGCTGGGTTTCGAACTTGTCGAACGCCTCTAGTTAAAAAAACATAATATTGCAGTCTATCTCTTTAAAACATTACCTTTGTTTTTATTAAAATATGAGAAACATGGTCCTATAGAAATCACAGCACCAAACGCAATGGCACCGTAAATCCGCACTGTTCCACAAACAAGGAGGAAATTAACTATACAATGAAAAGAACAATAATCAACACAGAGTGGTGAATACATGTATATCGACTTGGAACGGTCAGTAGGCAATGGTCCCACTGGT